>JAIZPF010000117.1:31878-45282 GCA_020509355.1 Blechomonas ayalai
GTGATGTGGCTACTGTGTGGATCGTTGCCCAGCACCCCATCAAAGGCGAGCCGTTCGATTCCCAGCACCGGCACAAATAGTGCGGGTGGAACCGAGCGGTTAAAACACGCCACAGGCACCTAGCGATACTCGGGGTGCCGATGGAGACGGAGGTCATCGACAACATACAGCAGTGCCCGCTGTCCGGTACCTGCCGGTTGTATCTCCACCGCTACCTTTTGGATAGCAGCAGGCCGTCTTCTGTAGGTAGGGACGACTTTCTAACGTCCAGTCCCAGATCACCACCACCCCTCGTGAGAGGCGGTACGCGTAAGGGCATGTCTCCCCTTTCACAGCGGGCGTCAGGGCGACGGCAATGAGTCACCAAAGACTCAGTGGGGAAAAAACCACATGCACACGCATGACTAGAGTGCTGGTGAAAGGGGGAAGAAAAGGAAGGGAAAGCTTCGTGATATTAAAGCGCTTACATGACACGACAGCCAGCCCGGTGAGCTGGAAAAATGAAGTGCCACAGCTCCATTTCCCCACCGACAGGATACGAATGAAAGCACAAAGGAGAGATGAATAGACATACAGATACCCTGTATTGGCCTGCTTCATTCACAAAAAAAAACAGCATCAGGTGCAGGCACCCAGAGCGCCAGCCTCTACAGCACATCAATTGTGTGAAGTGCATCTGAGCCTCCACTACTGGTTCTCTGTCTGCGCCAAAAGATGACATATTAATTTATTTACTAGTGAAAAAGTGAAAAAGTGACCAGTCACCCGCCCTCCGTCAGCTGCTTCAGTGCTGTTTGAGCTTTGTTGCCGCTGCTTAGCTCCTCTACTTCATGCCGCAGGCAATAGCAATGGGGTCCAGCAGGCCCACAATCGTCTTGCGCACTTCCTCTACCGCACGATTGGCGTTGAGTACGGAAAGTACGCCCTTTTTGGAGTAGTACTCCGTCAATGGCTCTGTTTCGGTTTTGTATACATCTAGACGCTTCTCGCACACCTCACGGCGATCGTCGGGGCGCTGATAAAGTGGCTCGCCTGTCGCATCGTCCGTCTGCGGTACCCTCGGCGGACGAAACACCTCGTGGTACGTGCGGCCACTAGCGCGATGAATCCAGCGGCCGCTAGTGCGCGCCAAAAGCACGTCATCAGGGACATTGAACTCAATTACCTTGTCCACCTTTTCACCCGCTTTCTCCATTAAGCTGGCTTGGTTTAGTGTACGCGGGTAACCGTCTAGGATGTATCCGTATTTACACTCTGGCTTATACATCGCGTCCTTCAGAATGCCAAAGACAATGTCGTCACTGACAAGCTTGCCGGCGTCCATCGCGGACTTCGCCAAGATGCCGTTAGCTGTCCTCTTCGACACCGCCTCACGCAGCATGTCTCCTGTAGAAAGATGACACAAACCGTAACGGTCGGCGATGTAGGGGCTTTGTGTCCCCTTTCCACAGCCTGGGGCTCCAATGAATACGATCTTCATTGAAGCGGAAGGGGGTTACTGGCTATAACAAAAATCACTATGTCGTATTAGCGGTAGCTTCCCTGGTAAGCTGGCAACGCGCCGCGTCTGCAGAAATATCTTCTAGCAACCAACTATAAGGAAGTGTACAACAGACAATGTAGAGCATGGCATCAATGGGCTTCTTTACGCCTTTGAAGAGAGCACAAGAAGCTTGCAATGAAATGCGATACTCCTTACCCACGCTATCAAGCGCAAAGGTACAGACGCCAGCGTGCGGCAGCGGTGCAAAGCATGAGCAAGAACAACTTCGTTGTGCCATCCACATGCACCCCATGAACCGCCAACCCAGCAATTGATGTTATTCTACCTTGTGGTCTTTTAGAACACGTGGACCGTAGCGGCGCACTAGCTCCTCCGGAGGCAGGGGAGGAAACAGTAAATCCCGAATCTCCTGCAACCGCGCATACCTGGGGTAGCCGGGGACCGAAGGCACCTGATCTGGAAAGCCCCCCATCCAATGCACGACCAGGCAACGATCATAGCAATCATTGGAGTAGCAGCGGACTTTTATGGAGCCGTACGTGAGGTACAGCTGTGCATACGTGCTTCGGTGGCACCGATCCTGGCGAAGGCAGTACTTGGATTGTTTCTGTTGCACGTGGTATGATCGAATTGCCTCCTCATACTGGACGCGAATGTGGTCTGCCGATATATGCTCGATGAAGGCGGGCCGTACCACGGTCATCGGCCTTGCTCCTCCCCCGGTGGTCGCACCTAAACCGTATTCCGGCGAAAGGCACTCAAAGACTTCGGCAACCAACGCCTTCACATACGCATCGGTGATGGGAACGCGTACACTGTGCGGTCGGGGCGGTTGCCCGAGCGAAAAAGGGTCGTGTTTGTCGGTAGCAATTGCTAGGCCGTCGTGAGTGGTGGTACCCATTGGACGTGAAGGAAGGCGCAAGAGTCGCAGCAGCGGAGATGGGTTAGAGGCCTCCATAGATGCGGCGGGCACATCTGGAAGCGCTACCGGGGACAGCTGCCGTCCACTGCTATTGGTAAAGGCCTGGTCTCGCTGGATAAGCGCAAGGTCAGTCACAGAATCCGCAAAACACGCACGGTGAGCAGTGAGACGAACATCCGCTGGAAACCGAGTACATGAGGTCTCGCGATGGGATTCCTCTCGCGGCTCATGACCCCCTCCCTCCACACGAACATGCAACGCAAGAGACTCCAGCAAAGACTTCAGTCCTGCATGCTCAAGTTGTGTCACGCCAGGAACAACGGGTAGCATGAAGCGAAAAAGGTAGTTCAGCTTTCCCATGAGCTGGGACTGCTGCCTGTAAACGCTCTGGTCGGCGGACAGCAACACCGACGTCACGAGCGCAGATGCCATCTCACCCACTCCGACCGATGGGACATCAATGCCGCTGGCACACAGCTGCTGAATCAACAGATCATCCCCGGCAGCATCTACCTCCGTAGTGGTGTGAAAATTCACAGGGTTCTTGATGTTGTACGGGAGACGAAAAGCACGCCATCGAGAGTACACACTAAAGTCTATGCATTGAAGCAGAAGCTTTGCACGCTGGACTTCGTCCTCCGTGGGGATGAGCGTAGTAGATGCGGCAGTGGTTGATCGGTTCTCTGCGTTGCAGGCATCGCTGTCCCCGCCCACGCCGGTATCAGCCTCCCTGGCTTGCTGTATTTGGGTAGCACTGCGCAGAGTTTTGTCCAATTCGGCACGTAAGTGTGTCATGATAAGATGCAGCTCATGTATCGACGCAACCGCCTCTCGATCGTGCAGGCGGAAATGAATATGAAAACTCAACTTGAGCTCCTCCAGCTGGTCCCTCTGGCCGCTGCTCGCCAGCGACGAGGGCGCCTGTCGTGACTGCTGAAAGCTGCTAGTGAGAACCAGACACTGCTCCACCTTCGTGTCCAGCAGCTGCTCAAACCTCTCCCTGAGATAGCTGATGATCACAAACAGCAGCTCCTCAACAACACGGGGGGGAACAGGTCCTAATCTATCAGGGGCAGTGCAATACGGACTGAACGTAGCAGGCCATGGACAACTTGGCACGTGTGTGTCCCGCACGGATGTGAGGCGCTCTCGTCCAGTCTCTATGTGAGAGCGAGCCACGAACGACCAGTCAATGTCAAAGAATGGATCCACCGGCGCTGCCTCGTCCACGATAACGTACAAGTTCCGCTGATGTGCCTTCGGGATGGCCGCCACAAAAGATGCGACGGATGACGAGCAGGTGTAGCTCCGCGATGCAGTATGTGTGCAGAGGGCAGCGAGAGAGCGTTCATCGCGAGAGAGAATGTTGAACAGTTTGCTTCCCTTGCCTTTGGGTCGATCCAGCGCGACAATCACCATGCCTCGGCCAGATTCGTATCCCCGTTGAGCCATGGCCTCCAGCCGAGAGGCATAAAAGGAAGTGTATAAATGATGGGGATCCGGCAGTCGGACATCGGCCGGTGGGTGTGGGAGAGAGTGTCCCGGTGCACCCGACGGGAACACTCCCAGGGACGGTGTTGGTACACCCGTCACGGAATGAGGAACTGGATCTCTCGCGGTCCCCTCACCTCCAGAGGAAGGAAGAGCGAGCAACTGTGATAGCACAGCCCGTCCGCTGTGAGTGCTCCGCCAGTACAAATCAGCGGGCACCCCGACAGCGCTCCACGCGTTCTCAAGCACGTTATAGACGTCATCATCGACTTTACCCGATAGAGCTGAAAGGGCAGCCAGGCAAGACCTCCAGTTGAGCACGCCAGCGCTCGGGCCGGAGAACAGAAAAATAGGGTTAATGGACGCCGACAGTTCGCTGCTGTGAGAGCAGGCATGTTCCTCTTGAAGAGGAGCAGTCGCACCGCTGGCTGAATCCAATTTCTCAAAGCCGAGGATACTTCCTCCTACCATGCTAGTTGACGAGGGCGGCGTTTCAGGCTGTCTCGCGATGGCGATGGCATCAGTTTCCTTGCGCCGAGACTTCTTCGCGGGCATGCAGGCCGAGCGCGACCGGTTGAAAAACGGGTGTCGCACCCACCAAGCACGCGGACTCTATGATGTATGTCGGTATGGAGATATGCCTGGCACGCATGTGAATGTTCAAATTATAATCAGGGGGCAACACAATAGAATTGCTTTGCGAGCACTTACCGGAGGCGCTCTCTCCCATGCAGCCATCCACCAAACTGGTCAAGGTGTCCTTCAAGTCATGCAAAGCTTGGTGTTACGGAAGAGGAAACACACACGACACCCCCGGGGGGTGTAGGCACGATATCCGGGATGCGCATCATCCTTCGCCGCATCAAGTCACAGTGAAGGTAAGTAGAAAACCCCTGCGGGGGCCTCCCCGTCCCCATCACCTGCCGGCGGTCCCAAATTTAGGGCAGCATGCTCGTAAAAAAAATGAAGAAAAAATCAAAATACCGCCACGGCAACCGCTCGTACATGCCATGAATACCCCCGGGCCACTGCAATCCCCCGCTGCGCACCCGTGTCGAGCGCTAGGGCAGGGCAACTGAAAGACAGATGGGAACCGTCTTCAGCGTACGCAAAAAAAAAATCCCATGCTCAGACTCCTCCCCTTGACAGCTAAGGTAAATCTCGGCTCGTAGGACGGTCCGCCGTGGGCGTGTTGTCGTGCAGATGCACAAATGGAGCAAATGCCCGCTCGAGCGACAGGAGTCGAAGCATCAACTCCATTTTCTTCACACCAATGTCGCTGTTGCGCAGTGTCTCTGTCATTTTCGCTTGCGCATCGACGTGGTGAAGAGGAACCACCTCCGTCATAACGCCCTCTACGCGATTGATCCGTGCGGAAAGCTTTTCCTCAATGATAAGTCGCTCAACGACCTCCCGCAGCTCATCGGAGGAACGGAGGTGTAACTGAGATGCTGCACGGGCCAACACCACCGTACTACGAATTGACACGTACTGATAGCATAAGGCACTGCGCACGTCCACCAACAACTGATTCAGTAAAGAGGGAGGGAGAAGCATTTCGTGGGCGAGGTACCGCATGGCGGAACGCTGTGCGTGCCACCAGCCCTCACCAATCTTCCCCCGCCACAGTGCCTTTATCATTTCCTGCACCGGCGCGTTCTCTTCGAGTAAGCTTTGCACTTCGCCCGACAAGACCAGCACATTCAATGCCTCCTGAATAGGAAGGGATGCTACTGCAGCAAGCGCCAGCAGTGTACCAAAGGTCGATGCGGGAGCAAACACAGTTGTCACGAGGGGTCGGAAGGAAAGAACAAAGTCACTCGATGCTGTTGGCATCGCCACTTGTCCGTAGGCTGACGAGCGATTCTGTTGGCCAACTGCCCCTGCGAGCGGAGAGAGCACGGGGCACCAGGCGGTCAGTGGCAGGCCGTTGACCGCGTTGCGTCCGCTCACCCCCAGCACCTTGCCCTCCCCACTGCGTTCAAAAAGAGCGTCCCGCATGCACGGGAACCGTGCGGCGCCGTACAGCCGGCCCTCTTCTGGGGAGAAAGAAAGCGCAAACGACTCCCAGCTCCCGCGCAAACCCTCAACCAGGCCAAAGGCCGTGTTGAAAAATATGCTGTATTCTTGCAGTACCTGGTAGCACTGCTCACGCTGCTGCTGCGGAGACACCACCAGCGACTGCACCCTTGCCACCTGCGATTGCTGGCTCACAAGCTCGTCGACCAAACGTATCGCGTCTTGCAGCAGCCCCTCTACGCACGGTGTTGACATTGTGGTACTCACCACGGCATCTGAGGGAGAGCTAAACCGAAGTGCGATGAGATGACGGTGGAGTTCCAGTGCACCGAAAACCCCTCGCACGTCTTCTGGAAAACTAGATCGTACGTTGATCTCCCCTTCCTTGGCGAGCTCCACAATGCGTCCTGGTTGCCCGGCAACACCGCAGGCATCCATCAGGTGCAGGTAGCCGGCAACGCCTTCTGCTACACAGGGCAACGTCTTCATTCGATAAATACCGGCACCAGCCGAGGAAAATGAGCACTCGAAGCCGGACTCACTACCACCAAACTGCATCCACGTTGGCACAAGGGGACTGGTAGAAATGATATGAGGTCCATCACGCCGGGTAGTGATACCCTGGTGCAGAGCTGTGGCTTGCGCTTTCGCTGCGGTGAGCAGGGCGCTGCACCGCCGCTCAATCATGGACTCGTCCTCCTCGGTAAGGGGGTTCACAAGAGATGAATTGCCCTGTTGGTGTGCTGCGTCGCATGCATGACACAGAGCCTGTACCTCCGCCGTGTTACCACACGACCGCATGTACTGCTGCAGCTCATATGTAAGCTGCTGTACGGAGGACGGCGAAGGCGCCTCTTGCAAAACGTCCGCAGCAAGCGTTTCACTGCACACACTTGGTGCGGATAGTGCTCCGCCAAAAAGGAAGTGCACGAGTCGTGAAAAACGCTGCAGTTGAGGGAATTGCTCTGACGCTCCACATGCACTGGCAAACATGGAAACAAATAGACCTCCTTGCGCCGTCCAGAGCGGGTGAAACAGTCCCGTGAAAGTCAGCCGCTCTCAACTGCCTCCCACCCCTATGCTTAAAAGTGCGCACGCGGGCATACAGGAAAAAAAAAAAGAGAGAACGGTAGTAGCCAGGACGAAGTCCATCCACATTACAGAACTACCCGTACCCTCATCTAGGGATAGCAACGAGAGGACAGCAGTCGTAAAGAAGGGATGGCAGCAATAAACATTCACTAGTACGTCTTTATTATGGCATATGTGCCCGTGTCGCGAGTCGCGCCGTGATATGCTGACTGTGTCAAAGAGAATGACACACACGATCCACGAACAAACACTCAGGGGGGGGAAGTCGGTTCCACGCAATAGGCATATTCGGACGCACCCATGAGAAGAAATATATGTGGAAAAGGTAGTCCATCGATCACCTGAAACAATTTCAACATGGCCGCAGCAGGTGTCCACAATGGATGCCAGTTGTCAGCCATCTTTATTAAATCAGAATGTGGCGCTTCGGGAAACCGTTCTGCCCCTCCTCCTCTCAGTCGACACGTGCTACCACCAGTACAGTGGATAGGGCCCGCGGGAAGGCACCATATTGTTCAACAGCCAGGCCATTAGTAGGAGCAGCACGGTGCCTATTAAGACGGGAAAAACGACAAATAAAAAGCCCTGATCGTTATAATAGGTGTTTATGCGATAAAGGGCAGCGGAAACGGCCGTCGCACTCCCTGGGGGATGCATGTTATTTGTTACCTGCATAAAGACAAGATGTACTGACACAGCGATCGAGGCGGCGCAATGGACACCAAACGGCTGAATGTGCACCGTCTGAAATGCGTTCGTGAAGGCAATGCCAAGGACGGCGGCGGATACGTGAGCGATGAGTACATTACGGGGTTGAGAAAATGGCGACTTTGGAGCGCCGTAAACCATCGTGGTGCTTGCGCCAAAGGCGGGCAAAAATATGCTGAAGACGTGCTTTCTAGAGGGATACAGAAGGTAATGTTCCATCAAACCGAACACCACCAGTGTGACGCAGCAAAAGATGAAGGTGATGAGCAAGTCCCATGAAGGGAACAGGCCATACTGGTTCTTGCTTTGATCCCATCCGAGCAGGCGAGATGCGTACCTGCTGAAAGCATTCCCCTGTCCTGGCCACCCGTGTAGTGGGTTAATAGGCGTGGGGCCAGTCGTTCTCGCCCTGTCTACCCCCTCATCACGAGCCCCTGCGCTGTCCTCCATGTAGGGCTCCTGCGAGCCTACAGGTACCTCACTGCCTGCGGGGCCACCTCCCTCGATGAACGGTGTACCCTCGGCTCTGCTTGGCGATGATAGCGGCACCTCTCTAGAAAAGACAGCATGGCATATACCATCATCAGCTACTACCCCAAAAAAGGCTGCTGGTGCCTCGTCATCATAGAGGCCAAAAGGATGCTGCGAAGGAGACGAGACTGAGTTCTCCCCTTTCATCATGTGCGCCTTTCGTAGAGGAGAAGAGAAAAGCAAACGCCAATGAGTGACAACAGGGGAACAGAAACCTGCAGTGGAGACCTGCCACCAGGCGTGTCCATAGCACGGCATAATGCCGATACCCCCCCCAGTCGTTTGGGAGGCGCTGTGCAGACAATACATCGTAACAAAGGGGGACGACGCGGCTATATGTCTCCCATGCTTCTCTCCTTGCGGTTAGCAAGCAAATGAACGCATCGAGGCCACAGATACTCCAAAAACGGTACTGTACAAAACGACGGCTAGCGCAGTGGGATAGGCTACCATTACCTCACAAAATATGCAGCAATTAATGTACACACGGATAGTGCGTTAAGGAGGGTAAAGGCAGATTATCGGTCTCGACAAGTTTCCACAAAGTAGTCACCCCCAATCCCATGCTGACGAGACTACAGCCACACAGGGTATGATGGTCGCCAGGGAATTAAATTATTCAATATCCAGCCCATGAAAATAATCACACAGGAGCCGAGCATCGCTGGTGCTACGATAAACAGAAAGCCCTCGTCCGCCATCTTACCGTACACATGAAAGGCAGCGAGACACGTCGTTGCCGAAGCAGAGGCCTGAACCATACCCGTGAGCGCCATGAAATAGGTTAAGAAGGAAACGCCAAAGGCGCTGGCAAGCAGCTGGTTCAGTGGCGTGGGCAAAGACTTCATTATGTGCGAAAACGAAACACCAAGGAAGGCACCAAGAACGTGAGTCGTGAAAATTGCCCGCGGCTGTGATGCAGGGATGGTGACGAGACACATGACTAGTGCGCATGACGCGCCGAAGGATGGGAGCACCGACTGCAGGTCCTTATCGTACGGCCGCAGTCCAAATGTCTCGATGCTGGAGAGGAGGAGCATGGTGATGAGAGTGAAGAGAAACGAAGGCACAGCATCCCAAGTAGGCGAGAAGCATGGCAAGCCATGCTGTCCTGCGCCCCGCAGACGACGAACGTAGGCCTTCAAGTGAGCACCTACGTGGGGGTGAGTCTCCCCGTTGTTGGGCGGTTGCCCCTGCACCTTTACGTCATTATCCGTGCTACTGCAACGCTTTGATATGGGAAGAGCGACTGCATCAGTGCCCCCCTGTTGCACAACTTCATCACGCATTTCTTCCTCTGGTCGACCCGCGTCCCTTGGCTCCCCTGGGCTGTGCATAGAAAGCCTCAGCAGTGCCCCACCAGTACAGGACATGTCCTCAAATATAAGAGGAATACAAGTATTTGGTATCCACCCCGATTTGGGAGCGGAAGTACGCTGATATCGATCAAAGTATACAAACGCGCCGAACTACGAGAGCTAAAACATAGACAGCCAAGGCGGTAGATCATCATTATTGTTGTGTCGTTGACGTTAAAATGGGAAAAGGTAGAGCAGGGACGAGGATGATAATGAATGATCGCAAAAGCATAATCAACGTTTACGCTCGCTCCCCCACCTCGTGGGTCGGCAACTGTCGCACGCTCTGCCACCTACCGCTTCACGGTAGTATAGCACAAAAGCCAAGTGCCCGGTGAGAACTTGGAGCATGTGCACGGCAAGGGCCGATAATCCCAAACAGCATTCAGTAGGCGTGTCACCCGGCAAAAACCTTAGCAAGGGCAGTTCAGTCGCTTCAAGCACAAGGCAAAAAGTGGCTCCCACGCGCAGAATAAAGGCCTTCGAGTAAGAACGAAGTGAAAGCTCTCATCAGATCCTGCACAGCTCACTGGGATGAAAGTATCGTTAGGCAGGTCCCGTGAGAGTATATGTCGGTGCAGCCATTGCTATTACCTCCACCCCCTTCCTCTTTGCCCGCGTCCTCGGCCGTCATTCTTGTTAGTACGCTACCGTACGATCTACGAAACACAGCTCATTGTCATCATTTTCATCGGACCCTCTGCGGCGACATATCAACCTATCGCGTTTCCATTTCTTCTGCCGCATACACCTACCGCTCACACATTAAAAGAACACAACGTGGGAAGAGGGACGCCGGATGTGGTATAGTCCGTAGAAACCCTACTAAGTCTCGCTCATCTACCCTTCTGATATTTCCATACTGGCTGTCGTTAACTGCGCATGCAGTCGACTCTCGAGACCAAAAGTTGTCCCACGCGGCGGCATCACCCTCCTCGGAAAAGCCAGTGCCATCGCACAGCTCTGCTCACGGCTAGCTGATTACGCTTGTTACCCAAATCGGAAGCAAGCCAAGGATGCAGTAAGCAGATCTGGCTCGTCCCTGCCTCCCTCCATTCGCACCCATATACGCCCAGACGATCGGGCAAAGGTGCAGTACCCGAGGCGGCCCGAACAGCAGCGCGTGGTATAGCGCTGTCCCCCAACAACACGCCCACCCAGCTCCTCCACACATAATGCAAAATCCTTAAAGTTTGTTTTTGGGGGGAAGCCAATGATACCCCTTGTGGTACTTGAAACCGCTGGAGAGGATAAGCTCATCCGCCTCCTTGGGGCCACGTGTGCCGGCAGCGTAGGGGATAGGTCGCTGCTCACCTTTATCAATGTGGTGCAGAAGCGGCGTGAAGATACGCCATGCAGCCTCAAGTTCATCCTTACGGACAAAGTTGGTAGAGTTTCCTAAGAGAGCCTCATTGATGAGACTTTCATAGGCATCGGGGAGGTGCACATTGTAGCGAGAGTGATATGTCAGATCCAGCTCCGTCTGGTGCGTGTCGGTGACATCCTGCAGTAAGCCTGGGGTCTTGGTCGTGATTTTGATGTACATGGCCTCCGAAGGCTGTGCGCGGATGACGATCTCGTTGCGCTGCGCCCCGCTACCATATGGACGGATCTCATCCTTAAACTGAATACGGATGCCCACGTACTTTTGCTCCAGCGCTTTTCCAGCTTTGAGAATGAAAGGTACACCATTCCAGCGGTCGTTGTTGATGGAAAGACGTATAGCAGCAAATGTAGGGCAGTTGCTGCCCTTCGGTACCGTGGAATCCTCCAGGTAGCCTGGCATGGAACCATCCGCAGCGGCGGTGTACTGGCCAAGCACACAATCCTCCGGCTGAACCGGCTCGATGCACTTCAGAACAGACACCTTCTCGTCACGTATGTCCTCAGGGCTAAGCGTACGCGGCTTCTCCATACTCACCAGCGCCAAGATTTGCGTTAGATGATTCTGCACCACATCCCGAATAATGCCAAAGCTATCAAAGTAACCGCCACGGCCTTCCGTGCCGATCGTCTCCTTGAACGTGATCTGCACACAAGCAATATTGTTGCTGTTCCAGATCGAGCTGAAGATCCGGTTGGCAAAGCGAGTTGTCATAATGTTCTGAACCATTTCCTTGCCAAGGTAGTGGTCAATACGGTACAGCTGCGATTCACTAAAGAGTTGCTCAAGATCACGCGACAGCTGTGCGGAGCTCTCCGTGTCGTGTCCAAATGGCTTCTCAATAATCACACGCACCCAATCCCCTTCGGCCTGAGGCATCACAGCCTTCCGAATACCCGTCGAGGCATCCACAAAGACGTTTGGGGGGAGGGCCAGGTAAAATAAACGGTTGCCACCCTGCTGCAGCCCGTCAGAGGCGACCTCCCTCTCGCACACGGCCTTATGCAGACGCTGAAAGTCCTCAATCTTGTCATAACTGCCAGAGAGGTACGTTACGTGCGTAAGAAACGATTCAACGTGGCATTCACGTTCATTTAAGCGTGTGAACTGTTTTGCAAGTGTCTCACGCTTCCACGCCTCCACGTTATCCATCTTCGTCCGGGCGTAGCCAATAATGGTGACGTGAGGGGGCAGCATGCCGTTGCAGTAAAGTTGAAAAAGAGCGGGAAAGGTCTTCTTCTTGGCCAAATCGCCACTGGCACCGAGAACGACAATTGTGAGGTGACGCTCCGTAAGCGCCTTGAGGGTACACGGAGGGATTTTCTCGCAGGTAGTACAGCCCAGCTCCTCAGTAGACACCTTTGATACCATCGTCTCAATAAATTTCAGTACATTGGTTGGCTTGCTCCGAAGTACCTTTTCGCGGATGGAATCCAGAATATTGTCCACATTGGTAGTATACGGATCATAACTGTCATCCATAACATCCCCCGTGTTAGTAAAATGTACCGCACCACCAAAAGGAGCTACTGCGCCTTCCGTGGGGGATGAGCTCATCTTTAACCGTCCAGCAGCACGAGCTGAAGTGGAAAGGAAAGGAAGCGATGTGACTGCTCTGATACAGCGAGACTGGGGAGGAGATGAGCCACAGCGTGGCACAGAACGAGGCAACGAAGGGAAGAAGAAAAAAGAAGAATGCTACGCGTGTTGTCGGCAGTCTTGTAGCGAAGGTTGTCACGTTGGTGCATTGTATGGAATGCTATGTTCATGTCGCTACCCTGCGACAGCCGCAGCAGGCACAGACTCAGTTGGATCAATGGACAATATTCTTACTTTTCGTTCACTCGTTGTGCCCAACCTTTCGTTCACTTCCATTCCTTCATAGGAGAAAATGGGTGGGCGTTAAGACTGTAAGGGGGCCTAGGATGAACCTGAGTGCGCTCGCGGTGGGTGTGTACATCTTGACCAGCAGAAAGAATAGAACTGTAGGTCCTTACACAGATAGTAATGGTGGGTGGGCCAGACTGGTAGATGTTATTCTGTGCTTTGCCAAGCGCGTATCCCATACACCTAATATCAACAAATTAGGGATTGCCAACCGCGCGCGTCCGATGTGTTCACTCTCACAAGCATTCCCTGACCGCAATCTGTGCGATTTCCCCGCGCCCCAGTATGCGTAGGAGAAAGGCCATATACAATCACATCGCTCACCTGTAAGCAGAGGGAGACCTGCTCCACATCTGCAGCGGCACCAAAGATATTTTACACCCCAACACGTACAAGCAAGTCAGATCACGCCCATGCACACCTCGCATCCCCCCCGCCCAAAGAAGAAGTGTACATGAGTCTCTCGGTTGATGTGGTACTGGAAGAAAATGGTGTAAAGGACAAGTTC
>JAIZPF010000118.1:0-33495 GCA_020509355.1 Blechomonas ayalai
CGGTGCAAATCGCTTTCGTCCAGCTCGTCGTACTGGCCAGTCTCGTCAACAGTGTCGACGGCAGGGTACATCCCATCATTGTTGTCATCCCCTTCAGAATTAGTGTGTAGGCTTCGTTGGCCGCCATAGTCTCGCTCGTTGCTCTTCGCTTCATTTTCTCGCAGCTGGGAGGGCCGTGGCACCATGACCGGCACCAGAATATCCTCTTCCTCCTTCTCTTCGTCTTCCTCCATCTCCTCGTCAGCGTGTGCCGCGGTCGGAGTACCCAACATGAGGGCATCGTGAGGTCGGGGGCCGTGCAATCGCTTGTAGCTGATGACAACATCGCCTCGATCGGCATCGGTATCGTGAAAGGCGCTCATGTGCACCACGCAGACACCCTCATCACTGTCACCAAGATGGAGGCGGCCGATAGAGACTGCGGTAGCGCCCTCGAACACCTGAAGCTCCACTTCCCTGTCGTCGTGATCGACACCGATGAAGCGCACCTCCTGGCTCCACGTCACAACGCGCGTGGCCTCCCCATCGGCAACGTTTGGTGCGGCTACTGTCGTCCCCTCCATTTCGCCTGTAGCGACCAGTACCCTCGCCTCCTTCACTTCATGGCCGTCACTGTTAATCAAGTTCAGCCCACGGACGACGGTTACAATCAGGGAATCATGTGCCACCTCCAGCATGGCTGGCTGGTGCTGTGCCTCGCTGAGGGGTTTCTTGGCCCACTCAACATATATCTCGCCCCAGAGAGCGTCGTCTGTGGACTTGGACTCAATCAGCAGTACGGCAGAGCCACGGTTGTAAAGGCGATCATAGTCCAGTGGCACGGCGCCAAGAACGAGTAGCTCATCCTCCTCCCCGGTGGTTTCACCCCCCTTGGGTATGCAAATAAGAATGTGGCCCAGCTTCTTCTCTGTATGGAGCTGCATAATCTGCGAAGGGCTTTCGGGGAGATAGTGGTAGCCATCCTTGGCATAATAAGGTGAGACGGACGTCTCACGCAGAGAACCGGGGGTGTAGAGCAGCGACTCGGAGCAGTTATCTTCCGTGTCCCGAAGCACGCAAAGGATTCCGTTGGGGTATGCCTCGCTGCCGTTGTCGGTGTACTGGAACACACGATGGGCAACGACGACACACTGAATTGGGTGCTCCAAGTTCTGCTCCTCAAGCGTCCTCTCATCCATATGGTCACCATCACTGATGTACCACGACACCACGAGCGTGCCAAGCGGTCCCTCCTTGACACGATCAAAACCGCGATCCATCTCGTTCTCGGGCATTACCGGTGCAGGCTCTTCATCTCCACGGCTGCGATCCTGCAACGGCTCTGCTGGAATAACCACACCGCCCAGGAGTTGGTTGTTGGTGGACACTAGTGCGTCGTCGAGGACCAGCACTTCGAGGACGTCGTTGGGATTGGTGTAGGGGAATTCAAACTGCTCATCCCAAGTGGTCTTGGTGCCCTTGCCACGTGGCACCTTGGCGGTCCGGCCCTCAAAGGCACCACAACGTACAATGACGGACATGTTATCCGATGGGGCGGCATCAATATCCTCACCATGGTGCACCGTAACGACCAGCTTAGGGCCAGCACCGTCCACCCTTTGTTGGCGCTCCCGATGAAGCTCATCGACAGTTGGGGGCGGGGGGGGCACAGTCCCCTGGTAAGTGGGGTCCACGTCGTCCTCCAAGTCGTTCTTGTAAATTTTGGAGCGGTTTGTGGCCGTTGAGAGCGGCTTGGCGCGCTCCTCAAACACATCGAGTTGCATCAGACGACGGTGCTCCAACTCCTTCTCATCCCGTGTCGCGCGGGTTAGGCGTTCGTTCTCCTGCTGTGGCCCAAACGCGCTGCAGCACGGACAGTCGTAGACCTGGGGCTTTTGATCGTATGTGCCCTCAGGTGGGTACCCTGTCCGGCGAATCAGTGACGCCGCGGTGTCATCCTCGTGCGGGAGGGGCTCGCCAAAGATGGACATCCCGTTACACTTCCCGTTTACAAAGAAGAAAAAGAAGATAAAACAATTGTGTGATTTGATCTACGGTCAACTACCTGGATGTATGCGAGTAGAAAGAAAATGAAGCCCGGTGGAAGAGCGGTAGCAGACAAGATGAAGAAAAGCAACGAAGTGCGGAAGCAGAGGATCCGCACTATCTTTCAAAACGCCAATACTATGGACACGTTCATGTGTACACGTTGCAGTGGCGGTCTCCGTCCAACGGCACTGACGAAGTTGTTCACAAGGCTGACCGAGTCGAGCTAACAAAGGTTTAGCGTACATTAATCTGTGAGACACACCCTCAAAGAAAAAGAAGCCTACATATAAATAAATAAATATGTATATATGTATGGATGTACTGTGGGTGTGTCTGTACCGGTTCTTAGATACATGGGAGGGAGATGCCTCGCATCATCCCCCAAAGCGCCTCAACGATAGAGGCAGTCGGTCGCATTGATGTATAGTCGCAAACTAGATCTGCGCACAGTGACTGCGGCGGGGTCAAACAGCAGAAAGGGCACTGTTGCTCTAGTACATACAGCCGTCAGCAGAACTACTGATGGTATGCCGCCGGACTGTATACGTGACCCCCGCTTCGGCGTAGCATCATGATCTCCGCGCTCAAGGCGTCGATTTCCTCCTGCTGAGCGGTGATCAGCAACCGCAGGTTGGTCCGTTCTTTCAAGGTTGCAACCCGAGCGCCACGGTAGTGTTGTACTGTCTTGGTGGTCGCCTCCTCCAGCGAGCGCTCCAGCCGCTGCCGGTCGCTCTCTAGGTTGCCATAGTCTTGCAGAAGATGCGTGTTGGGTACGATTTGCTCCTGCAGGCGGTTGCGTAGCCCTAACATTTTGTTTTCTTGCTTGCGTACCTCCCGCTCCAGTTTCAGCTCCGCCTGGCGCAGCTCCTCCTTCTTTGCCTCTATACGGCGGCTTGTGCCACAGGATTCGAGCATCTCCACATCGACTCGCTGGCCAAACTTTAGCATCATTACCTCCAAAACCTTTTCCTCCCACTCAGCATGTGTCTTCTGTGTTGCGGCCTTCGCACCCTGCAAACGCTGCAGCTCCGCCGCCATGCCTCGGATGTCCTCGCGGGACTCGTTTTTCTCATCCGCGAGCTCACTAATGCGCCGCCGCAGGCGATCGAGTTCCTCATTGGACACCACAAGAACGTCACAGCTCTTCAGGTCCATTGGGCACACATTCGAAGCATTCAGGCACCGAACCTGATCACAGCGAAGAGAAACAACAGCGTTCAGCAAATTTAGCTCCTTTCGCTTTGCCGACTCGAGATCTTCCATTACATTGTGGCACTCCTTCATCTTCCTCACGCACGATTCAATGCCCTCCTCAGCCGCCTCGAGCCCCTTCTTTAGATCCTCGAGCTGCTGCCTCTCGTCCGATAGCTCATCCGTAAGATCGAGTCTGGTTCGTCGGTATTCCAGCATCGCATCCCACGCTGCCGTGTCGCAGTTAAGGGGACATATCTCCTCCCCAATATCATCCTCTACTTCCTCGTCCTCATCATCGCTGGTGATGTCATCGTTATCATCCTCGTCGCCGTTCTGTCGGCGCCGTTTGATGTGGCGATGAAACACTTTCAGGATATACGGTGTCTTGTCGGTCGGAAAGGAGTCCGAGATGAACTGCTCCGCAATTTGCTTGTTGGCCTTGAGCTGCTCATGCAGCGTGGCGAGGCGACCTTGGTGGGCGTCTATCTCACAATTGTGGCCCTTCGCCTCCTGCCGCAGCACCTCCCGCTGATCTTTAATAGAGTGCATCTGCGCTCGAAGTTCTTTATCCTGTTGACGGTAGACAAGCAGCAACTGATACTCCCTGAATAGTCGAAGCAGGTGTAAGTCCGCCAGGCACATGTCTGCATCCACCTCCGCCCGGCGACGGAACACAACGCCCAACTTCTTATCGAACACTTCAGTCAGTGCGCGCAACTGGGCTACCAGGCGTTGTAGTTCCGCCTGCAGCTGCATACGCTTCATCGCCTGCTCCTCTTCCTCCAGTGGGGTCAACTTGATGTTATCAAGCTTTGTTCGCATTTCCTGATTCATGCGGCTCCAGGCGACGCTTCCTTGCCGCAGCGTGGGCCGTGAGTCACGCTCCACTCGAGGGCCGGTTATGTGGCTGTTGGAGCGACTGGCCGAGCTGCCAGTAGTCCTTCGCTTACTCTCCCGGTTACCGGGGCTGGCATGCGATGCTTTTGTGCTCTGGCCTGCCGATGGGCCGGCAAGATCAGCCCCAAAGCCGCGCTGCGCCTTTTTCACCAACTCCTCCTGAGCCCGCTCCTCTGCCTTCTGCTTGGCAAAACGGTCAAGATCGGCGTAGCTGACGTCAAAGCACCTCTCCGGTTCCTCATCGCTCTGCAGAGCAAGAGGAGCGGTGTCCATGGTGGTATCCTTCAACTGCTTGTTGATGACTGACATTCGCTCTCGAAGAGTGTTCACCGCGCTGACAATGCCACGCTTCTCCTCACGTAACTGAATGAGTTCTTCATTAAACTCAGCGCGCCGGCTAACCAGGTACTTCTCCAACACAATCATGCGGGATAATTTTGCGGCCGCGGTGGGACGACACACATGCGTGCCGCGATACGCCGGGTCAGTCCGCAGCACACACTCCCCTCGTTCATGGCGGCACACCTTCAACCGCTCAGCCAGTGCAGCATCATCCTCTGCGGGGTCCGGCTGGCGAAGTGCCAGCTCCGCGTAGCCGGCACGTCGCTGCTCGCGCTCACGGCGCCGTTCATCTAGTTTGTCCAGCTGCTGCTTCACCGAGGCGCCCATCCTCACCGCTGCCTGCTTCCCATTCTTGGCACCCGGGAGTGCCAACGGGGATGCCAACCCGCCCACCACCTGCGTGGCGCTGCCTCCCTCGGCAGCAGTTACAAGCGTGGTATTATTTGCGTTCTCCTCATCATTCACGCCATCAAACTCGGTGTCGGAATCCTCCAGATCGCGTATTTGCTGCTCAATACGCGCTATGGCGTCAGCGGGGTCAGCGGTGCGGAAGGATGGCACAGCAAAACGCCGATCAAACGAGCGCACGAGAAAGCGATCGTAGAGCAGGTTATCAACGAAGCGGCGACGCAGTTTGTGCGTGCGGGTGTTCTCTCGCGCCGCCTGGAGCGCGTACTCACGCCACACCTCAGCTACGCGGCGTTGCTTCTCAGCCTCAAGACGTTCATGAAGGGTCGGGTCAAGCTCAAGTTCGGCTTCCGATAACCGCGCCGCCTCTGGAAGAGCACGGTTTTCTTGTAATACTGTGGCGTAGGCATCGTGAATGGTGCTCAGCTTCTCCATGAACCGTTCCCTGCGTTGCTGGCGCTCCATCTCGCTCCGTCGCCTATCGTCCTCTTCCTTCTGTTCTTGGATAGGCAACGCAGGTGGAACAGCTAAGACCTCCTCTGTGGGGGGCGTAGCCCTGACAGCAGCGGACAGTTGCTTGGTGCTTGGCGCAGTGTAGCCGTGACGCAGCTGAGCAACGACGAGCCCATCCATCCCGCTGGTGACCGCCATGCTTCCATCGTACGAGATGGACGCCCCCGTAATGGAAGCATTCGTGCTATCGTGGGCTTGCCCGAGTATTGCCACAGCCTGCATGTTGTCGAACTCACGCAGAATGACTGTGGCACGGTCGCCCACGATAAGTAGGTACCTCTGCGCGGGATCCACAAAGGCGTCCATTGGCGTGACTCCACGATAGCAAAGATTCATGCCCGGTTCCTCCACGTAGTCTGGAGGTTCAATACCTGTAAGCGGCAGAGGTGGAAGGCTAAGCACGCCTGGGTAGCGAATAGTACCGTGGTAGACGTACAGCAGCTCCTCCGCGCGCATTCCAATAGCCAAGCTACTGTCCGGCAGCCGTTTGATAAGAGTGACAGCCCAGGGCCCATCGTCCTTGTCCTCTAGCAGGTCCTCCTCCGGTTCCAGCTTTCCACCATCCTCGGGCAGTTGGGGCGGCAGCTTGCGCTGACGAAGACCTACCAACGAATAACAGCAGGGGAACTCATAGGTCACATTGTGATCAACCTCATCAGGGCGAGGTGCACGCAACGAGAGTACCTGGCCAGACTCGAATCCTACAAAGCAGCCACCAGGTGCTGTATCATCCCACTCGATACAGAGAGGGTCTGGAAGAGGGCTCGCGCAGAACCCTATTGGTTCCAGGGTGTCCAGTTCTTTCGGGATGTCATAGAAGAACACAGTGCCGTCCTTCGACGCGGAGCAAAGCCGCCGCCCGTCTCGGTCCATCGCCATGGCAAAGAGGCCCGAACTGTGGGCTCGCCACTGCCCTAGCAGCTTGAAGACACCGTCGAGCCGTACCAGACACAGCGTGCCATTAGCGAAGCCTGCAAGAAATGTCAGGGGAGGCTGATCAGACCGAAGTAAGGCAAGTGCAACCACTGCACTGCACAGTCCAGCTTGGTCACCGCTCAACGAAGGGAACCCGATGTGATGCAGCTCTACACCTCGCACGTAGTCAACAAGTCGCAGCACACCGTCCTCACCACCTGTAATAACCACGTGCTCAAAGGGAGAAAGCACAGAACTGGTAATTCCGCCCCCATTAAAGTTCAACGGTGGGGGAGACGAAGCGCTGGCTGATACCTTTCCTGCACGAATGTCCTCCGCGCTGGGAAATGGGGACATGTGTAATCTGCCACGGTTGTCCAAGACCGACCACGCCTTTAAATCGACGCATTGCGTGATCGATCTAATCTGGCGGCCATCGGTGACGTTGACCTCGAGAAGACACGTTGGAGCGTAGACCGGTGGTAGACCTTCACCCTCAGCCGACTCCATCTCCTCTCTACTCCAGTATCGTAGGTAGCCGTCATCGCCACCTGTCACCACAGTTCGGCCTTTATGTATGAGCTGGACCACCGTGATCGAGCCGGCGTGACATGGCACGTGGTCATTCATGTCAGGGGACCAGCTGGCATCCAGCCCGCCGCCCATGGCGATTTGGCGCACAAAGCTACACCGGACAAGATCCCCTTCCCACAGTAAGAGGCACCCGCTCTCCGATCCAGAGAGCACCTTGCCGTCAGGGAAAACATCAAAGCCGGAAATCGTGGATATATCAAGGCGACCAAACTTCCCCAACGTCCCCTGCAGCTTCAGGCCAGTGAATGTCTCCGCCGTTGTCCAAAATTTGATGTGGCCGGCGCCACTGGACACAAGCACGGAATTGTCAAAGGAGCTAAACTTCACGGTAAGCACATCCGCGCCAAAGCACCTGCTGCGCAGTATCATGCTTTTAGTCGACCAGTCCCACACCGCCAGGGTGAAGTCCGGCTGTGTGCCTACGGTGGCCATGCGTGTCCCCTGTTCATCAAAGGCACAGGCACAGATGCCTACGGTAGCACCCTCTTCAAAGGTTGCCACCTCCACTCGTGTAGGCCACGCATAAACGCGGATGAGAGGGTTCACTGGCGCCCGCTCGCCAACTACATAAAACTTACGGGAAGGATGGACGGCGACAGTACCAACGCCACCGTCGGCCGGACCGTCCTGCGACTCGATCGATCCCGTCCTGACGTTTGCGAACAGAACAAACTTGCCAGCGGCCATGAGTACAACCTCCTCAGAAATCCACGAGAGAGCATTAAACCGAGTCGTGTCGATGCCGTAATGAGCGTACACGCTGCTCTCCACCTTGGCCACGGGGTACTCATGCAGCGGTTTAATGGCTGTCACTGGCGCATCTGGAGCAGCGCTCATGACTTTCTACAAATCAATGATATGGGTGTGCTTATCCCTTTGTCGTCGAATCACTCCAGCGACGCCATCGAAACACATCAACCCCGCACACACACACCAAAATAAAAGCAAAAGGAAAAAAAATCGCGAAGAGAGCAACAAAGGTGTGGGTGAGAGTACGCACTATGCAACGGACAGCCCAGTGACGTTTTGTTGAGTCAGCAAAGGGCCTACTGCGGAGCCTCGTTGGGCACGCAATGCAGGCTGTTAGCGACGGCAGAACACATGAGCCCGACGGAAGAGATAGCCCTCATGCACCTTGGCGAGGGCCTGGCATGATGAGCCATGCGCTTGCTTTCCGACCACTAATTTGCCGGTCGTCCATGTGATCACAGGCTCACGACAATAGGACGAGGGCGATCCGCCACCTCCGCTTTAGGCGCTCAACAATCTCAGCAATTCCTCCAGCACAATCACTGGATGTACACCCTTGGCTTTCACCCGCGTCGCCTCCTCGCTGTCAGCCGTCAAAAAGGCAATCCTGCGATGACCCGCCCGCTGTACGCGACGAAATAAATCGTAGCAAAAGTCTTCCAAACTGGATCCATTCACCTGCAGCGTGAGTGATAAAGGTAAAACTGTAAACCACGCCGCATGTGCACGACTCCATCCATTCACAAGGCTGCACGCCTCCTCTGTTAATCCGTATGCGGCCACCAGAGCTTCCATAGGCATCAGAACGACCGCACCGGTGGACCGAGCATAGCCGTCCATCATGCGCACAAACGCCTCTTCGCTAGCTTTTGAGGCCGCCAGGGTGTTCATCACTCCAGTGCTCATGACACTGCCATACACTTGTTCTGATGGAAAGACACGTGGCAAGGCCAGCTCCAGCGAAGTGCCGACAGCAGGAGTGTCTGTTTCAGATTTAGCCGGACAGAACATGTTGGGGCAGCTTCTACCGAGCAGTGCATCTAGCACCAGGGTGTCCACCTTGTGTATGGGTTGCGCCTGCTCGCGGGTCAAGGCTTGGCCTTTAGACAAAACTCGGTGGCGGTAGAGATACGACTGAATGAAGGGCCGCACAAGCGAATGACCGCCACCGTCCAGAAGTGCCTTGGCTGTATCCCCAAGGGTACCAGTGTTATCATCGTCAGCGACACAAACACCCAAGGAGCGGGCCAGGGCTCCTCTGGCGTCCTCCTCGACAGGGGTGCCGCGAGCGAGCACACCTCGAAATCTCCTCAGACACCACAAGAAGAACGACCCAGGAAGTTTATTCAACACTGGGCCAAGCCTCGGTCGTAGCTCCGGCGTATCGTTTATTACCTCGGCCGCGCGGAGAGTGGATCGTAAAGTTGGCACCGACAGCACACACATGGAAACAAATAATACGCACAGGCGAAAGTAAGACCGCTCCGCGTCACACAGAGCGAGCATTGCGTCGAAGGCCTTCGGAGACAGCTGTATGCGCCTGGCGTAGGCATACTTGACAACGTCTCCAGCAAACTCCATCAGATCAGTGGCGTTGTCCACCACTCCGGGTGTATGTGCAGTGGGAACTGCCAAGGTGCTGGGGCCCCTTTTTACTGCCGTCGTGCAAAGCGCTGAAAGGAGGTCGCTAAGAAAAGCGCTCATCTGCAGCGCCGACTGGCCAGCTGTACCGGATTGATTCCTACCACTCAGAAGCTCTTCCTGGACCAGTCGCACCGCTGCCCTGAGGGGCTTCTCGCTAGACAGTAAACAGCAGCCAAAGGCAACAACGAGATTCTCACTTAGCGAGTCGCTGTTCTGCCGCACCATGTGCAGTGTACTCTCAAAAAGCTCCACAAATTGATCGTCCAGTGGACGCGGCAGCTGTAGAGATGCCTTGGTGAGGTCAGCGCTCAGCTTAGACCATACCTCCACGGGGATCGAACCGTGGGCGAGCACACCTTGTAGGGTGAAGGCAAGCGCTGTGGCATGTACAGGCTGCTCATGGAGAGCGTCAATCGCTGCCGTTAGGGTGCTAAGGGCCACACAGCCGGTTTCCAAGACAGTGTCCTCAACAAGGTCCAGTACTGTGTCGGCGCAGCCCACCCCTCGCAGCGATCGGAGGGCCCGGTTTACTGCAGAAAGGCTGGGCGCCGAGCCAAGTTTTCGATCCAAAGAGAAGCGGTAGACAATCTCCTCCGGCGAGCGGGGATGCTCAAGCCACTGATAGGTAGCCAGCTGCCGCCGGGCAATGTCGAAGGGATCACTCAGCACTTGAAGCAGCGGCTGTACAACCTCCTCCAAATACTGAGCTTGATTAACGCCCCCGTTCAGCACATCATCATACCTTCGGCGTTCATGCACAAAGAATGCGCGTTCGGACCGGTGTAACGAGGGTATCCTACATCTCTCATGAGCGGGGTCAGCAAAGCAGCGGTACTTCGTCGACACAGGCAACTGAACAACACGCGATACCACCGGCGTGATGCAGTTCTGGCCCTCCCACTCGTCCCATTCCACGTTCTCCATTGCCGGCCAGCCAGCACGGGTAACCTGTCGAGCAGTCTAAACAAAGTAAAAGAACGCTGGCCCTTCACAGACAACCGAGACCAAGCGGAGCGAGCATGCATAGCAATTACAGATGGCACATGCCAGGTCACAATAACGCAAACGAAGATCGGCGAAAATCCATATCCTGTATGGCGTGCTTCCTCATATCGGCTAACCCTGCACGTGATCACAACAGTGAGTACGTGCAACCGCCGGTGCAGGGACTGATTGGGCTGAGAACACCATGTTGCCGTTCGGTCCTTTCGCGACACCTCATCGTACCAAGCAAGAAGAAAAGAAAAAAGGCACGCCGGAGCAAAAAAAAAAAATGATACTTTACATATCGAACCACTTCCGCAGAAACCCCTGCTAGAGGCGAGCTAGGCAACATTGATGCGCATCAATGTGCCCCTCTTCCAATAAAGCGCACGCTGCTCCGATGCCCCCCCCGTCACCCCACATGGTAGGTCCAAGCATATACTGTGTGGATGTGGGCGAATATGACGAGCAAGTACCGTATGGTATGGGCAAAAGAAGAGCACATGTAGTGCTGCACGCGGCTGTTCCAAATTAGCGTGACTGGGGTACAACTATGGGAGGGGAGATGTGGCAAGCTGGCGCGTGGATAATTTGCTGTACCGCACCTCACCTTAATGGGTAACAAGCTGCTGCAAAGCTAAGATAACCGCTCGGCAGGTGCGGAGGGCGTGTCCGCTAATGATGTCATCTGGTCGAACAGCGATGTCCATCATCAGCAATGTCGCATTGTATCCTCCATTATTAGCATGAGTTCATGCAGCCGAATAGTACTGATCCGAGCATTGTGCATTCGCAGGGTCTCCTCCTGACCACCACCACCGCACACACGCATACATGACTCATGCTTGCAGAAAACATTGCCGCAGTCGTACCCCAAGGGCAATCGCCGCACTGACCCCCCACCCTAAGACACCCACATCAAGCACTTCAAATGAACCTCCCCACCCCCCCCAACTCCACTCCAAACAAAAAGGATGAGACGCCCGTCGCAATTGACTCTGAGAAACATAAAGCCCCGCGTCTGTTACATGCCAACCCGCCACCTCTCTGAGTGAGGCGGTACTGTACATTCAACTGGCAGTGCGGTTTGCACATTCGTTGATATGGCACCAATATCAAAAGAAATTGTTGTTTTAGTATAGTGGCGATCCAGGAGAGAGGGAAAGGAAAAAATGCACCAGGTCAAGATAAGATTTGCGCCGTCAAATACCGAAAACAAGAAGGGGAGTGTCCCTCACCGGCCATGATCGAGGACTGGCCAAGGAAAACAATGGCATTACACCCCTGAGACAGCGAGGGGGAAGGACTGGGTTTGGACTGACGAAGACGACGATGTGCACCACCACGGAGAAGGTGCGGGTGGACACGAAGGAACTGAAAGAGGTCGAACGAAAATGGCCATACGCATCTTTCCCGAGCCATTTGGTGCAGCATACAGCACTTCGAGTCCAAGATCGCACACAGCTTCCCACATCGTTCCCCACTTTGCTGCTGTTCAAAATGGAGTCGCTAGACCGCTGCGGTAATCACCTACTACCGAATCCTTTCTTAGGCATTGCTGCCCACTCGGCGCTGCGCCCGCTCAAGCGCTGCTCGCTGTAGCATTGCCTTAATGTCCGTCTGCGGAGCAGCATTGTACACCTTCGACGGCGGGCCAGCATCAATACCAGGACGGTACAACGGGGCCAGCGCCACGCCGCCTGCTCCCTTGCCTGGCGCCTGGCGGTACCCCCCCGGCCGAGGGCCGGCACCGAGCACGCTAAGATAGTTGCCTGCAACGCCCTTGCCATTGTACGGCTTATTGCGATTACCGTTCAGGTTGCCTACACCGCTGGCTTGCGAAGGTACTCGACGCGCACCACTCGGGCCACCACCGCCTCCACTTGGTTGATACAGATTCAATGGGTGAAGATAGTTATACCCTACGCTGGCGCGCTGAGGTGTAGGCGCTGGTCGGTGAATAGCCGGCAGATATGATTTCCTAGGGGCGCCTGATGAAACTACCGCACCGGGCTGCATGGCGGACCCCACGTACGGTCGAAACGCAGCTGGAGAACTCAGGGGCAGTGGCTCCTCTTTCGGTCGTTTGATCCGATATCGGTAGTTGGACTCGATATTTTTGTAGTAATTCGAGCGTGGTGGGCCGTTCGCAGCTGGCACAAGAGCCGGTGAGCAGGGCGATACTCTCGCCCCAGGTGGCTTTCCACTCTCACGTCTCTCGCAGCTAGCGCGGGAAGACTGTTCTGTGTCGCGCGTGGCAGGAGCCCGCTGTGCTTTAGTCTCGAATGGTGTGTCCACCGTGCTTGGCACCGCATTATGACAAGGATTAGCTGCAGGGCGAGTCGCCGGTGTAACACACCTGCTTGCTGCTAGTGCAGCCTCGGCGCCAGCGGAGATGGGACACTCATCCTTTTCTTGGCCGGCTGCTGCAAGAACTGTCTCTGGAAGCAACCGCTGGCTAAGCACTGCATCCAAGTACTTCCTAGGCACAACGTCCCCCTTCAGCCACTCGCACATACGTTGATGGAGGATGGGCAGCTCCAATAAATCTTCCAGGTTAATCCGTTGAACCGGATCCCGCGCGAGAAGCCTCGGCACGATATTACGCAGCTCCATCGTGTATGTCATTGGTACGGGGTCGTACTGGGCTTTCAGGATGCGCTGCATCAAGCCCTTCATATCCTGAGCGTTGAACGGGTGCTTGAGAGTGAGCAACTCGTAGAGGACTACACCAAGCGCCCAGACGTCACTTCGGTGGTCGTAAGGACGCTCAAGAATAAGCTCTGGGGAGAGATAGTACGGTGTACCGACGAAGGTCTTCGCCTGATCGTAGGTGCTACTTAGTGTACGGGCAATTCCAAAGTCCCCGAGCTTAACCACATTGCCGCTGGTAAGAAAAATGTTTTGAGTCTTTACGTCGCGGTGCAGGATCTTGCGTCGATGCACGTAGTGAAGACTGAGCACTAGCTGAATCAGCCAATCCAAAACCTGGTGCTCACGGAAGTTGACGCCGTAATTCTTCTTGATGCGCGAGGTTAAGTCACCTGCGTCCGCGTACTCCATAACGATGCACAGATGATCTGATTTACGGGCCAGAAAGCTATCTACATAATTGATGATGTTCGGGTGTCGGAGTGAACTAAGAAGGCGCGCTTCGTTCAGCGCCTGCTGGCGCTCTTTCCGATCCATACGCGTGAGGTCGACCTGTTTGATCACATAGTATTTGCCATCTTCATTGCTACGGGCGAGGGCGCAGGTGCCCATATTACCCTTCCCAATGTTACGGACCTTGGTGAACTTGTCCATTGTCTCGCTTTGTCGCAGAGAGCGCGATATAGCCTAGAGCAGCAGGCAGCCAAGTCCCACGCCTGGGTGAAGGGAGAGGGCAGAAAGCTGTGCGCCAAGGGAGCGTAGTCGGAAGGGAAGGAGTAACGAAAAAAAAAGAAAACACACTTCGTAAGGCGTAATATACAGAGAACCGTAGATGATACGGAAGGCCGTTGGCCAGTGCCTTCTCCGTCAACAGACGGTCCTAATGATGGGTGGTCTTCTCTCCGAGTAGTACACTGAGCGTCCAACTGAAAGAGACCAGTGGCACCCTAAGCAATCCTTCAATAGTTTTTCTTCTTCTGTCAAAGATTAATGCTTCCCCCGTCCGTGGCACTGAGAGGATATGTGATCCCCCTCGCCCGGTGAGTCGAAGTGGGGCAGAGAAAAACCTAACACCACTCAACGTCACCCGGGCTGGCCGCCTCCGACGTTCTTCAAGGGTGTACTTCACATAAATGCAGCAAGTATAAGAGCAAAAAAAAAAAGGTATAGAAGGGTAAAGGAAAGCAACAATATAGTCAAGGGTAGGTACTGCGTCCGTACACAAAGTGTAAAGATGGAATGCAAAGAGAAGTGTCCCCTACGACAGCACACCCATATATATATATATATATCATCACACTCTCGCTCACCGTACGGATGACTCGCGGCCTACTCGTTGGGGTCCTCTAGTACACGTGCCTGGCCTTCCGCTTATGGTCTGCTCCGCGCTGTACTTCGCCAACAAGTCAGCCATACTAGCAGAACAGTGAAGAAACACTATGAAACAGCGTCACAGGAGAAGGCGAGGGGGTGATGCATGTATGCCCACTTGCATCGGGCAGTGAGTGCGACACAGCATGCCAACCGCACGTACATCAGAACCGCTCGCTTGCAATGGATTACGTCCCTACCCCCGTAAGAGCTACCACTCACTGTCACTCCCTTAATCGCATTGGTCCTACGACATCAGCAGGACTGAGTCCAACAAAACGCACAGGAGCATCTGCCTAAGTACTAACATCTCATTTCCTCCCCCCCCCCTCCACTTTCCTCTCTCATGGACTTTTTATGCTTACAGCTTGACTACACGGCGCGGAATTAGTTCAAGACAAGCTCGCATAGAGCCAGCCCCGTAAAGGCAGGCGCCAGCCACATCATATGTGTATGTAATACAAGCCAGTAGGCGATAAACATCCAACCAGCAACATGCGCCGCGTTGTGCCCGTTGTAGCCAAGTGTGGCATACCCGGCGGCCCAGATCATTGCGAAGACGGCGATCATACCGGACAGTACTCGGTTAACGACGGAAACGGTAGACTGCTCTGCGGCGATCCAGTGGCGCATAAACATCTCACCAGGCACGACACCGGAGACAGTGCGGTAATTCTGTTCGTGGACATTGACAATCTCCTCAGCGGTGAGACGGCCCGTCCACAGCTCAGACCAGTCGTGCTTTGTTGGTCGGTGATAGGCTGTACGGGTTAACGACGTCAGCACTGGAACGGTAGCAGTCGAGCCGACCCTCTGACCGAGAATCGCACGACGAAGCATACAGTAGGGTACAAAGCTACAGTGATGCGATGAGAGGGAAACCTGTGGTAGAGCACCACACGTATTATGCTACTAGTAATGCTGCAACCTTTTGCAGCCTACTACTAAGACGAAAAAGACAACAGTGCTATAACAATGGCCCTCACAGGAGGAGTGAAGAAAAAATTGTCAGCAGCAACGGTTAAATAGGAATAACGTAGGATGGTGAAGCATAAGTGTAGCACAACTGGAGAAACACACCTGCAGGAAAACAAGACGACCACATTGACACTAGAAAGACGACGGAGCGGGGTCGGAGTAGAAGGGGAAGTCCCATACCACCTTCCCTACCCGCTCAGCGGCACTAAATGCCTCAGCATCCTTTGAGGGTGGGGGACTGCAACTCGCCTGCCGGCCACACGTCAATCCAATCATCAGCATGTGGAGAGCCTATCCTCAGCAATTTCTGGGAGAAACCTAATAGAAGTTCAGCATGCAGGCCCCAACAAACACACTCAAAAACGGATGATAAGGGGGTGAAGTACAACGCCGCCGCCAGCACATCCTTCTGTCTCTTGGCTTGTTTTCACGTTTTCTCTGTCCACCAACCAACCAGCGGTGGTGAATGCCGATGGCCGGTACCTTCATTACCTTTCAATCCCTCTCGCATTCTCTGAATAGACGCCATCGCAAACGAAGAAGGGCAAAAAAAAACGTCACTTGGTTCGGCCCACGCGGTAAATCGTCCCATCGGCTCTCATACAGATTCGAGCAGGAGGCGGAGTGCCGATAGCAATTGTGCGGTGCACACGGCATTTGGGGATCCACAGTGCGAGCTCCATTTCAGCCTGCCCAATAACGACGCCAACGTAAGGGAAGGAGAAGCAAAGGTGCTGGAAGTCACGCAGCATTCAATCAAAACGTGACGCCACCGGTAGCTTCGCCTTTCGCCGAAACAGATGCGTCACAAGAAGCACATTGATGAGTGACATAACCGCAATGACAACAGCCTCCGTCACGCCGCGCATGGTCATGAGATTGTACGTTTTCTCAAGTTGCTCCCGCAGTGACCGCTCACGCAGCCTCAAAAGAATCTGATCATCATGCATACCCAGGAAGTAGCCATCTGTCTTCTGCATCAACTTGTGCAGGGGGTCAATACGATCCTTCCACCGCTTCAAGGAAGTCAAGCCAATGTCCATCTTGATCACCTTTTTCGTCTTGCTGTAACCGCGATTGTTGATACAAAACGAGTACTCACGCGTGGAGTGTGTTGTGAAGTACACCCTGTCCTCCGAGCCGTGCTCCCCTGCATAAGAAGCGTAAACAGTTGTGTTGTGCGGGTCACGAATGAACATGTCGAAGTCATCCCCGCCTTGCAGAACGAGGTACCGCACCGAGACGCCTTCATAACGATCCTTACCTACGGAGTAGAGACACACCTCATCATCGTTCACCTCGAACTGCAGTGAGTGTATCGTGGGCTTCACGCGAAGAGCCACTGCGGAGGGCACAAGCGAGGAAAGCACCAGTAGTGCCAGCAGAGGGGCGGCAGAGATACACGCCATCACCACTGGCAGTGGTCAACACAGCTGAAGAACGACGAGAAGAACTACAATGAGATCCACTACACAAGTCGAATAGGGCGGGTATGGCTGAAGCCCCAGTGCCAAACTGCCGGTTCACCGAAGAACTCAAGTCTATCCCAAAGTAAAAATACCGAAAGCTACGCGGTACAAATGGGAGGGTGAGCAGTACACGAATAAAATGATGGATGCACCGTCAACCGGTAAAGACATTACACTCAAGCCTCTGACACGGCACCCATCACCCGATGCCTCTCGCTTCCCCTCCAAAGAGAGCATCGCTCCCAGCGGCCAATGGCCTCTGTAGGGACAATTACTGACCATACGCAACTGTGGCACAGCATACCATAACTCCAGATACAGATGTATACAAACAAGCTTTTTATTAAAAAAGCTATCTCACACACAATGGTAACGATTCAACGTCAAATACGACAACAATCCGTGTAGTACACAACGGTACCGGCGTGAAATCCAGTTTAGGCGCGAAGCTAGGCCCCCGTTTAGACGTCCCTCTCCCCATCCATTTCCTACAGGAGACATAATGTCGAATGTACCACCCGCAACGCCTCCCGCGACGAACTGACACGGGAGCCGAGGGGGGGGGGTGGATCACAGCAGAAGTAAGCAGACTCTGTACATGTTTGTCCGCAATGGCATCTTTTACCCAAGCGTATGACTTTGACTGGCGGAAGGTGGTGTCATTAAGAAGGATGGTAGCTGCACTTTTAAAAAAGCATCCACATGACGTTGCCACAGCCCGCTGTTTATACGGGCGCCGTATTACGAGAGCGAACGAGATACCTGTTTCCTACAAAAAGTGGATGGGCGAAATCTGCAGGACCTCTCGAGGGGCACTCGTTCGCAGCATTAATGTGAACCTTTGCTTCTACACGGAGATTCTGCACGTCATCAAGTATTGCTTGATTTACTGCAGTACGTTCGGCCGCATGGGCGATCGTGTCCGCTTCCCTGCGATGTCCTGTCAGCCGCCTTTTACAAGCAGAGCCACCCGTTGAAGAACGTCTCATGACAGAAAGGTCGACGTGGGGAGGCCGTGGCGGCGTTGGGGGTGTACCACTCCACTGTACTGCATCCACTAACCCCTTCAGTTCATGGCACTGTGAGATGGTTTCGCGAAAAGTCGTCGCGGGAACACAGTGATTTACATGCATTGCCTGCAAGGTGCGGCGAACAGCATCGCACGATGGGGACACGTCCGCCATACCACAGTCAGCAAAGAATATTGTTAGGCCATCCAAAATGACATCCACCTCCGCCATCGAGATCAGCATGTCATCCAAGTGTTTCGTCTGCAGCAGACGCTTGCACAAGAGTACTATGGCCACCCTGGGCGGTCGGAAAAGAAGTCGAAGGCCGTCGCACAGGTGGCGCAGTTCGAGCGTCCTGTTTCGACCTGGACACAAAAAGCCAAAGAGGCTGTGCAACTCGCTCCTATCAATGAAGACATCACCCAAAGAACTCATCAGTAATTGATGGAAGTCCGTCTCCCGAACCGTTTGCAAACCGAGACACTCGCCGCCATGCTGTATACGGGCTACGAAGGCCTGCTCCTCCTGTCTACGGATCGACATGACGAGTCGGTTGGACGTCTCCACGAGCACCTGGGAAAAGAGATATTCAAAAGCAGGCATAGCGCGACGCCTGTGAGAGAGACTATGGTACGGTTTCCCACCGGAGGATGTTGTGAAGGCCCTGTCCACGGCCACGCCACCGCTGACGCAAGCATCTGGGCCACAGGGAGTTGACGCACCCTCCACCCAAAGTTGATGATCCTCAAAGTCCTTAATATCCGATATTGTTTGGCATTGCTCCCGCATTGAAGAAGCGGCACACGGCACTCTCACAAGCCGCCTCGGTAGGGACCGGCTCAACAACCCCGACAGTACCGGAAGGGAATCACAATGTGAGCGCGTTGAATTTGCTGTCTTCGGTCGCATACGCGACCATGTGTAAGGGACGGAACTTCGCTCCCCCCTTAAGATGGATCCAACCGTGCGCTGTGGAACCGCTAAATCAGACGACTGTCTGGTGGAGCGCATAACCGGAGCGGGCGCACGACAAGGGGGAAAGGGAAAAAAAAGAAGATGGCAGAGGGGACTTTGTTGATGTCCCACACACAAACCAGTGAAAATTCAACAAAGCGCACGACAGTGGATGAGAGTAGTCGAGGAGGAAAAAAGGGTTGTTCTGTTGGAGAAGTGGCGAATGTGGAGAGTGAAATCCAAGTGAAAGATGGCTTAGCCCAGGTCTACCTCCCCCCTCACACCCTAATAGAGGAAAGAAAGATGAATGAGAGAAACAGCACCGATAATGTATCGCACATGGTTAGATAAAGGAGGGACGCGCAGTGCATCGGGTAGGCATACGGGTAAAGCGCATCCATGCACCGCGCCAGCATGTCATGTAGCAACCATCATTACCTGCTGGAGCCCTAAATTTCCCCCAAGCGCTGGCCAAAACGACAGTGCCACGATGAGCCTGAGTGGGAAGGGGGGAAAAGACTGCCTGCACGGTTCACGAAGGAAGAATCACGACCCCTTTGCGTAGCCCGCACCTCTCAAAGGTACGAACCTGGCACCCCACACACCCACACACACGGAATAAGGGACGGCGGTGGCCTTGAAAGTTCACTTGGCGTGCGCTACTACCTGTGAGGAAAGATAGAGAGGCAGGTTTAACAGGGGGCAGACCTCTTCGCGAACCCTGAAGGTCAATTACGTCACTTTACTTAACATTTCTTCTTCGCCAACTTCTTCTCCACGTTACGAACGGACTGGAGGAGCTTCTTCACCTCAGGCGTGACAAGTGCAGCACGACTGGCGGCTGACAGTTCCATGAAATGCTTTATGACGGCGGCCTTCAGGTCAGCAGGATGCAGCGCGCCGCTCTCGCAATCAAGGCGTAGCTGGGTATCGGAGGTGTACGTTGCGTTACTGCCGTTCGACTCCGCGCGCTCCACCACCAGCTCGCCACTGTCCTCCAAGGCAAATAGCGCGAGTGATATAACAGGGTTCGCGCTTTCATTCGGCGCGCAATAGGCCTTTTTTATCTTGCGGCGGATATCCATATCGTTATCATCAATGTAAAGCACATCGTCCAGCCCTAGGGGAACGGGGATGGCATCAGGTCGGTGAAGGGGCGGAATACTCGAACCCTCCGATGCAGTGCTATGGCTAACAGCACCATCGCTGTAATCGCAGACGAGGGTGTTCAGCTTACCGTCAAAAGAGGACGATATCACATGCGTCGCCTGTAGCAGGGTAGCGTTGGCAACTCGCATAAGTGCCCCCACAACCTGCCCAGCATTCTTCACACCGCCGGGGTGTAAATCCTCAATGTGCTTCAGCGTGAACCGCCGGCCAACATTGATCGCCGTCACCCAAAAGGTGTTGCGGTTGTCCAAAATGTGCTCGCTCTCGCGGAGCACCCTCACGGACGCAGGCAGCCCGTAGGCTCGCAGTAGAGCCAAGTTAAGCTGGAGGACTCCGTGAATGTCTTTCTCCTCACCGGAGGCATCGTCACAAGCAAACGCCGTCCACTCCGGCAAGAGCAGTACCACACGGCCCTCTTCGTGCTCCATCATGAACTGCTTCACTGCGCGAATGAGCCCCATCGCCGTGTCCAAGGGAAATCGAAGCAAAGCGGGGAGCCACACGCACGCAAGCGGGGCGGGTGGTGCCATCGCAGTAGGTGCCGCCGTCGCAGCAACCGCCTCAGAAGCATTACCACCTTTACGGTAGGACTTCACCAGTTCCAACAGGCTACCCGCCTCAGCGTTGCTCTCGAAGTGACGGCGCACCGGGTCCAAAAGAGAGTTTATTTCGTGAACGAGCGTCTCCTTGATCTGCTCCTCACTCACCTCCTCGTCTAGGAAAGCCTTTTCCAGCTCTTCATACGAGGTAAATGTCCGGCCGTCCACCGTCGCTGAGCCCCCTTCGCGGGAGAAAATAATGCACTGATAGTAATCCAGGATGGGATTCTTGTCCTCGTTCACAGCCGGGGCACCATCCTCTGTGATCTCGCTTTCAGTCTGCACAATACGCGGGCAGTGCGCCATTTGAATCTTGCGCCGAACATCGTCGGTGGAGTCCTCCATAAAGATGGCGCTGTCCGGGTCGCTCTTGCTCATCTTCGCATGGCCCCTCTTCAAGCCGGCTAGCATATGGTGCGAGAGAATCACCGGTTTCAGTTTCCGACCTGTCAGGTCACAGTACTCACGCGCTAGCATGTTCACCTTGCGCTGATCCAGGCCCAACTGGCACACATCAGTCTTGAGAAAGAAAATGTCGGCGCACTGCATGAGCGGGTACAGCACCTGCGCGGCCGTCAGCGTCCCTTCTGTTTTGCCCATGATAGTGCAACACTTCTTGATTCGCGCAATCGTGTTGCGACGGCCGATGTCCATCACCAGCTTCCAGTATGTGTCAGCATGGGCGGTGATCTCGTCGCTGCTCCACTGAAAGGTAACCTTGCTCATGTCCATTCCAGCCGCCTTCCACACTTCGATTAGATACCGCCCAACAGTGCGGATCTTCTCCAGCTCGCCGCCCACCTTGTCATTCATTAGGGCAAACCAATCTGCCACCCAGAACACAAACTCGCAGCCGCTACTTGTGCACTTGTTCACGTTAATGGCTTTGAAAATTCCCTGGGCGATGTGCATCCGTCCAGAAGGCTCAAACCCATCGTAGCAGCGAATGTGTGGCTTCTTCTCGATCAAGTTGCGCAGTTCAGTCTCCTGAATGCACTCCTCCCCCACACTGCGCAGGAGGGCGAAGCGGTCGTCATTGCTAAGGGGTGCTCCGCTCATGCTCGAGTAGAAGTTGTGTGTCGGAAAGAGAAATGAAAGGGTAACTAAAGCGGAAGCACGGCGAGCACTGTAGGGAGGGAATAAGTTAATGCGGCGCGTTGTGGTGGCTTGTGTGTAACAATGATCAGTGACAATCTAAAGTGCCGGAGCGAGAGAGAGAGAAGGAGAAATGGAGGGCGCGAGTGCATGTCAGGATACTCGTTCTGTTTCGGATGGCTCGGAGCAAGCTACAAGCGGCGGCTGGCACTTTATCGTCCCTCACTCAGTATAGCTTCCACGTTTAGAGCAAGCCAAAAAAAAAAAGGAGAGGAATAACCGATTACCATCTTGCCGTAGTGATGCGCAGTCCTCCTGGAAGCGCTCTTCTAGTCTGTAAGTCTCTACGAGGCGGAGCCATTCATTGTCGGCAACATCACCACACGCATGTCGTCGCAAATACAAGTGCAGAACTGCGGTATAACTCCCCGCACACATCAGTACCACCAATGCAGGAACGTTCACCGAGTATCCGTAACAAATATCTGTAGCAACAATCCCCTTCCCTTAGCACCTACGTACCTACACACACAACAAAATAACAACGAAATGCACGTGTTGGCACTGTACCATACACTGTGGGAAGCCAGCTGAAGCCAACCACGAGTATACATGGGGATACTTCAACACGCCCATTGACGGCCTGCACGAGCATTATCATGTGAAGAGCGTAAACCAAGCGTAGACAACGGCAGTAATCGTCAGTGCCGTCGGAATTAAAAAGTAAAAGCTACTTCCAGCTGAAAAAAAAAATTAATAACCTTCCCCGTTGAACGACGAGGAATGCTGGCAGGTGATCGTGGCCATTAACGACGAAAGAGTGGTCACCAGAGTCTAAGCCTTACCCAGCCACCTACCGCACAGGTACAAATAGCGGTAGCCATCCCGCTTCGGAAACGGGTAGCCCAACGCATCAGGTACGAAGAAAAGGCGTCGCGAGTAAGGCACCCACTTCTAGAGACGAAGTGTCCACACCGCGATCATGCCTATGGGGTACGAGATCGCTGCAGTGGTACCCTCCCCCCACCCACACACACACACATTGGAGGTATGCTATCATGCGCCGGCGGCAAGCCCGCATGATCACCAAGACACAATCATCGTTGTTGAATGGTTGCACCAGTTGCGTCTGCATGGCAGTACATATAAAGGCGTGCTGTCACATCAAGCGTAACGCCAGTGATGAACGGGGAACCGAGTCAACACGCGAGGGGATACCTGCCAGTTGGGGTGTGTATGCCATCATCTAGCAGGCTGCAGTCACCGTCATGCAATAGCACCTGCATGACAAAGGTGACCGCAGTATGGCTCGATTACTGCGAAACAATGTCGCGGTGGGGCCACCAGTGGCTGGTTGTGGACAACAGACGCCTTATCCGATACGAGACCATATGATGGTGGAAGAGAATTGTGTTAGCTAAGTGGGAAGCAGAACAGGTACCGTATGGAGCACGTCTGTGTACCCTACATCCGCGCCCTCCATCCCGCCTCACGCGGTCCGCCACGCCACGCAAGTAGTTAGCTCCTCTGTACCTGTGCATCCCTCACAAGTCCGTTCGACGGGAAGGAAATCCTTAAATATTAGTTTCGCTCGGTCAAAAAATCGTACATTACCCATTATAAAGATGATAGATACGGCACACATATACACACATGACATGGACGCTGGAGGGAATGAGAGCGTCAACCTATGCAGTCACATCCCCCTCCCCCTCGCCCAGCAGCAACCACCTTCACTGACACACATGACATCCGCCGCGCCACCCCATCCCACTCGAACATATCGAGTACATTCAATTCACACCGAGCTTCCATTTGCGTGAGATGCTGCGATACATGAAGGCGTATGAACTTCAAATGATGTGCACTGGGGTTTCCCCTCCTCAGGCATCCATCTCGCCGTTGCTCGGTGAGAAAGGGAAACGACTACTCCTCGATTCTCTTCTCCGTGCCTCTCCCAAAGGTCCTCAGGTGTGCAAATGTACTCCTTACGTTCTCCTGCAAAGTACTGAAGTGTGTGTACTGAATCCCCTTGCTCCTACAGTAATCTTGAACAATGGGCGCGACATGGACGAAGTAGCCGTGGTGCACACGTGGGAAGAGGTGGTGCTCGATTTGAAAATTGAGGCCACCGTTGAGCTGTCCCCACAGCCACCCACCAAAATTGCAGCCCGTCTCTGCTTGGCATGCGAGGAAGCACTGGCCGTCGCTTGACCCCTCCTTCTTCACTCCATCGAAGTGGTGCGACAGCAAGAAGAAGAAGGAGAGGTAAAAACCACCGAGCATATACTGCAGCAGGAAGGAGGTTAAGCCAGCCGCGAACGATGGCGCATGAAGAAAGCTCCCCAGCAGACGGATGGGCAAGATGAGGATCATGCACCTGCTGATGTTCCACTGGTCGTGGAACAAGCGCTGCTTCTCCGTCGGGCCGTTCAGTAAATAAACGGCGCTAGAAAGTACGTGAATAGGGCCGAACATTGCCTCTAGAAGGAGCACATAGAGTTGCTGCATACAATATACAAGGCGCTTGGGAATTCGGGAGTGCAGGCGAAGCAACGGTATGTCCAGATCGACGTCACGGCTGGGTTCGTTCGTATATATGTGGTGAATAAAGTTGTGATGCACAATCCAACTAACGCTGCTACCACCCAGAAGATCCTGGGATAGTCCTAATACACGGTTGACCCGCCAGTCGGAACTGACGGCGCCGTGGTTGGCATCGTGCTGGACATTCAAGCCAACCATAGCCATTACCAGCGAGTGCAGGAGGGTGAGGTACAGTGGACGCCAGTACAACAGGGAGTACACGTCGATCCCGAGCATCAGGCCACACCAGAAGCACGCCTTAATATAGTAATACCAAGGTGCAAACCCCTTAGTGGCCGCAAAAATGGGCTGCACGAGGCGGCACAGCTCCAAGTATGTGTCAAAGTTGGGCTGTATGCGCTGCTCAATAAGGCACTCCGGGTGGACATCCTCTTCCTGGACCCAGAGATGTTTGTACGCAGAATGTGGGAAGCGGCGGCGATGGTAGCTTACAAAAATGGCGGTGCAATCCATACCGTTGCACATGCGCACCATCATTGGCCCACCGGGGTGCATCGCCGCCAGCTTCTGCGTATCATAGTAGATCCCATCAATAGAGAGCACGTCCCGCCTCGGTGCAGCAGGAGAGACGGGTGCGCTGGCCATTTCAGGTAAATGTTCTGTACAAGGGCCATTCGTTCCAAATTCGTGTTCCAGGTCAGCAAGTGAGGCAACGGCGAGTGCCCACACACCCGCAAAAATCCCAATAGTAGAAATAGACGACAAGAAATGATGGGGGCGGAGGAATAAGTTCACTGGATCCATAATCGGCAACATAAGCGTAAGGCAAGACCGCAGTGTTGCTTCAGTAGCAGTACTTCTCCCTGGCAGGTACTCTGCGGGCCCCTGAGCCTTCGTTTAACCTTCCTCAGCTCCCACACCCAAGGTGTGACCTGCAACTGTAATTCAAAGACAAGGGTGCAGAAGCCTAAGCAATGGCAGTGCCCGGGGATTACGGAGGTGGGGAGGGGAAGAAAACGAAAAAAAGCACCGCTAGCCCATAAACAATCCACTACAGGTGCACATTTAAAACTGTTCGTCAGGCGATGTGGTGTGCTCCGGCTTTCTTTAGAGCATTCATGCCAGGAGATATTCACCCCCTCCCCATCCTACCGGGCTCCACATCGCGAGAGGGGAACACTGGAATGAAGAAGAGGACAGAGTAATGGTGTCGCCTCCCGCACGTCCCTTCACCGTTGATATACCGGAACCGTCTTCGTCATGCTTAACCAAACTGCTGGAAGAAAAATCGTTGACGGCCTCCACCTTGTCCACCACCAGGGAACCCCCCCGGGAAGCCTCCAGGGAAGCCACCGGGGAATCCTCCAGGAAAAGGAAAGTGAAACTGCTGTCCGTGGAAGGGCTGGCCCGACTGCCCAGCAGGATTGAGCACGTCTTCCCCGTTGTCGTATCGGGTACGCTTCTCGTCATCCAGGAGCACCTCCTTCGCCTCGTTGATGTCGCGGAAGAGCTTATCCTGCTTTTCCCGCTCTTTGTCGCTCAGTTCCTGGGAGCGGACCACATCCGGATGATGGAGCTTCGCCAACTTTCGGTAGGCGCGATGGATCTCTTGAGAGTTGGCGGATTTCTTGATCCCCAGTATCTTGTAGTAATCCTTGCGCGCCCCCTGACGCTTCATGTTCTCCATCTTGTGCCGCAGCTCGTGTAGTCGGTTGCTGTTCGGTTGCAGTTCCTCCGCCTTTCCCAGAGCAACCTCTGCCTCCTCCCACTCATCCTCCAGCATGTGCAACTCCGCGAGACGCAGCAGCGCATCATAGCCATTGCGCGAGCTGCCGCCATACCTCTCCAGTACGGCATTGCAAGCACGTTTTCCTTCATCAGTGTTCCGAAGAGCGGCGTAGGCATCACAGCGCCACATCAACACTTGCTCTTCGAAGGGCGGGTGCTCCTCTAGTCGCATAACCTCTTCCATCGATTCAAGCGCCTTGGCGTACTCCTTTCTTCCCATTAACCCATCAGTCCGCTGAAGGATCGTTTGTTGTGCCCGCACCAGTTTGTGTAGTCGGGCGCACGGTACATACTCCGGATCGAAGGTGAGGCACCGGCGCAGCTCACTCTTTGCCTGGTCCACAGCGCCGAGGCTGCGAAGTGCATTGGCATTTAAATACACCGCCGTCAGATGCTGAGGTTGGCGCTGCAGAACATACTTGAGCTCCTCTGTTGCGACTTGGTGGCTGCCCTCAGCCAAGGCGCATGCCGCCCGCTTCAGCCGTAGCTCAACACTTTCCTTCGCAAAGTCGACGATGACACCGCGAAGAAGGGCCACACACTCGCTGAACTGCGCCTTCACTCCATCATGCATGGCACTTCCAGAGAGCTGCTCAGGTGTTAGGTCCATGACAGCCTTCACCGCCTGCCACCGCGCCGCGTAGCCCTCCAGTTTTCCCAGCATTTCCTCGTATTTCCGAATACTGCTCTCCTTCCTCTGCTGCCGATAGACACTTAATAGAATTTGAGCATCACTCACAGCGTCATTGAGGTGCCCCGCTTGGGCGTTAAGAGATATCCGTAGTGCCAGCCCTTGAGGGTGGGGCGATGAGGAGCGCGACAGAAGTGTATTGAGATCACTCAGTGCTTCCTCACGCTTACGCATCATGGATAGCAACTCGGCCCGACTATATAGTCCGCGCGTACTGGAGGGATTCCGAAGCAGAGCTTCGGTATACTTCGCCAGAGCTTCCTGATAGTAGCTGCGTCCCTGCCCAAGTGCCTTGTCCCCCGCAGCGAGAAGCATACGAGTAGCATCATCATCTCCTCCGGATTCGCTTGCCTCGACTCCACAGAATGGGATATTAGCGATGGATAGGACAACGAAAAGAAAAAGCGCCGTTCGCCGCACTGTCCCTGTTGGCCAAAGCAACCTTGGGGATATCATCGATATCGAGAGCGAGGTGGCGCGGTGGAGTGCGCACCGACTCCGCTAGTAAGTCGAGAGATACGCCTAAGAAGCAAAAGGAATCTTTGCGCTGCGGCAAGCTACCGTGTGGCAGAATGTCGATCGGAGGGCAGTGGATACGGTGGGTAGGTCTATGAAGCCCAGGAAAAGATCTCCGCACCGCCACTGTTGCGCACGCGTCGCTAAAAGTGAACTCTTGAATTTACTTAACTATAGAAATACGTCCTGACGGCATCCCCAACGTAGAAAAAAAAATAAAAAAAGCGCCAAAAGGCAATACGATCAGATCCGCTAAGTCTCAGAGCACCAAAAGGGTATGCTGCAGAAACGGGTCTATAACAAGGTGCAGTAATTGAAAAAAAAAACGCGGCTCACAGCACTGCAACGAGCCCACGCAGATGAAGGTCTTCTCTGCAGCAGTGTAGCATGGCTCAATGGATGCCTCTCCTCCCTTTGTTGATTTCTGCGCACACAGGCCTCTGCGTTCTCTTTCACCCCGTCAGAGCCATCAGCAAGCGTAGTATCATTTACAGTTGCTTGCTGAGGCAAGCGGCAGTGGCGTAACTTTCAGTCGGAAGGGAAAGGGAAACCAGAGACGAGGAGAGATTCAGCAACCCGAAAACTAGCCTGCGATGAGTAGCAGTAAACGATCAATCATGCGCCGACACGTTCACCCCCCCCCTCCCCCCAATTCATGACGCATCGCACAGTGATTCGTCATCAGGGGCACTCAGAGCGCTGGTATCGAATAAGTGAGTCGGGAAGAAGCGTACACGCCAGGGTGATAGCTGCTGTATCGCCTCGGCGGCCTTAAAGGCACCGGCCACCGTATCAAAGCGTGCCAGTATGCGCAACTGCTCACTTCTCACCAGTTGCTCGGCCTGCGCAGCCTGCACTGTGCCACCGGCGGCACGTAACCGCGACTCCACCTTCTCCCGAACCTTCTGTGTCTCCGGCTCATTAAGGACATAGTAGCGAATACCGCGTACCACCCCATGACGGCCCCCTACCGCACGCACCTCCTCCAACAAGGGTGCGACAAGCGTGTTCAGTGTGGCCGTGCGCTGTGGATTGGACGGCACACGTGCCAGCTGATCAATAAGGGGAGGGGGATCGACAAACCGCAACAGTAGAGTCGAGCTAGGCTTTCCCTGCAGCAACCGGGTTGATTTGTCCCGCTCGTCCACCGAGGCCGCATCCATAACATAGCCACCCGCAGCCATATGCGACGGCTTAAATATCAACGGTGCCGAGGAAGAGGATGCAGGGACTGCCAATCCATCCCCCTCCGCCGGTGGCCCTGCACCGTCGGTGTTACGCATCTTCATCATCGAACCAAGGACATGGCTAATGCGGCTCCTGGTGTCGGAACCTTCGAGCTTGCGCCGCTTGTGCTCCACCTGCAAAGCATCTTTTTGGGCATCGATGGCTGCCTGCACTCCCAGCGATGCACTGCGCTCCACACGCAAGTGGTGAAGCTCCTCAGCGGTCATGCTGAGCGACTGGGCGAGCGGGGAAGGGCCAGAAGCAGTGGAGGCCAGGCCCGATGTAGATGGTGTGGACGGGGTGAGAGAGAACAGCGCATCGGCAATGGAAGAGGTGCTGCTGGGGTGCTGCGCCTTTTCCTCCTCTCGTTTGTGGACGAAGCTATTGTACTTTACGGTACGGTACACGTTAGGACGAAGAGGGTTGTACAACGATATATCGTCCATGCCTTGAGTACCGATGCGATAGAATGATTTCGTGTCTGTCGTGGCGTGCTATTGAATCGTTCGCAAGCGATCGGCTATTTTAAAACCAAAATCTCTATTAATACGGCAGAAATGAGAACACTGCAGTCAGAGAAGATCAATAGAGTGAGCCCGCCACTCTCCTGCCCATCGATCATACCCTTCTGGCACACGACAGCATTCAAATTGCACCAAAGATTACCTCTGCTGCAGTATCGATTCAATGACCACACCGTGATACCACCCCATCACCCACCCACCTCCCTGTCTCCACGGTGAGCAAACGCAAGCTGCGCGCCAAACTTTGGATCGTCATGGTCAAATAAATCAAAAATGGCGCTGCCCCACTTGTACGTTCCCTGCCCTCAAGCACATACGCAGAAAGGCCCGCACACCTTCCCTCACCTCGCGCATCATACCTGAAGCAACACCCACACATATACATGTGGTCTGTACTTCTCCCCACCCACTCCAGTATCTGATAGCACACATTGCACGCACACCACCTGGTATCCGACCTAACCCTGCCACAACTTGGGTGGCATTAAAAGAAAGAAGCGGACCCAACCTCAGTGATGGGCCATAAAGGGAGAGAGTAGGAGACAAAGAGTCAAACAAGGCGAGAGGGCGAGAAGGCGAGAAGGCGTCCACCCCAAAATGTAGCACAGCACGCACATTGAGAGGACGCTAAGAATAGTAATGAGCACAGAGTCATCACCAAGCCATGACAAAACGAACATCCAGAAGGCCTCCAATAATATTTTTAAAAAAAAAAGAGCACGCGGTAAGGAGATGAGCGGTCACTTCCGCAGGGCCCTGCTGCTCTCCGCCTTCCCGCCTATTCCATCTGCCACTGATGATTGGAAGGCGACAGATTCAAAATTGGCACTCACACGATCTGGTATGAGGGGACTACGCTCATCACTTATTTTACGCGAAGATGGTAAGGGTCGCTCGTCATCGCGGGTCATATGAATGGCTCCGCATGGAGTCATTCCCGGCTGGCCGCGCCTGGAATTCTCGCCATGGCGCAAATGCAGAGGCTCAGATCCGTCTGTTGTTGAAGGCACCTGTACATCGAAAAGCATCCGCTCCCTGCTCACGCCTCTGCTGCCCAGTCCGGTATATCCATCATTAGGACGGGATCGCGGGGTATGCGAGTTGCTCTCACTGTACACGCGGGAAAGGCTATGATTATGCAGCGACACCGACCGCTGGCTACCACGCAGCGAAGGCAGAAACGAGGACTCCCGCATCGAGCTGCTTGGATCATCGGAAGGATAAAGAGACCGTTCAAACTGGCTCGGAGACTGCAGCGTACGTTTCCCTGAATCGCGCGATGCCCCATCGGTGTCAGTTGAACGTAGCACCAGGCGCCTTCCGAGATTAGCTGCGCTACCGCGAAGGGGCAAGTATTCGCCAGATGGAAGACTACGTATCACCTCTAGCGATGACTGGCGCTTTGACGATGAACGACCATCGGTGCCCCTCTGAACAGCCCCAGTCTCATGAGACTCACGGTGTTGAAAGCTTACACTGGGTCCACTGTCAATCTCTGCCGCCTGCTGGCTCCGCTTTGACTTTGCTGATTTACGCTTATTCTGCTTTTTCTTCTTCCGCGATGCGTGTCGGGCAGACTCCGGTGTGGTGGAGCTGGCAACGGTGCTGGTGGAAGCTTCCAGCTTCTCACGTTCGATGCACTGCACCGTCGTAGTTCGCACAAGGCCGTCAGCCGATATGGAACAAGGGGGCATGTCGTCTCGCATAGGATGGGTAATCCATGGGTCCATCAGCAGCTCCGCCGCCGTGGCTCTCTCTTCCTTGTTGCGCCGCAAGCAGCGCTTTAAAAAGTGAACCGCCTCCTCCGACCACTGATGGTTCTCTGGGAAGTACATGTCCCACACTTCCCCTTCCGCAGAAGCAATGGCCATCATGATACCGTACTGATTCGTTAAATGAGCAAGAGGTGGTGCACCGGCAAGCATTTCAATCACGCAGCACCCCACAGACCAGATGTCTGACTTGGCATCCGCCGTGCCATCCCCTCGGATCACCTCAGGTGGCATAAATGAGGCGGTGCCCGCCATGGCACCCGTCTGCGTGGCTACCTCCATATTCTTCGCCGTGCCAAAGTCAGCCAGCTTTAGTACGCCAGAAGTGTCGACCAGCAGGTTGTCGCCCTTCAAGTCACGATGGACGATATTCTTGGAGTGCAGGTAGACAAGCCCCTGTAGAATCTGCCTGGTGAAATTCGCTGCCTGATGCTCTTGCAGCACACCAAAGGTCTTAATGAGCGTACTCACACTGCCGCCCGCCACGTATTCCATGTAGATGCGAAGGTATCCGTCGTCGTACTCCTCACCCAAGCATGTCACAATGTTTGGGTGATTGAGCTGCTTCAGTAGCGCTATCTCCCGCCGTACGTCGTCCACCCGACGCAGAAATGCTGAGGGATCAAGCGGAGGGGGAACCGAAAGGCCGGATTCATCGGTGTTGGAGTGAGAGGCACTCCTGCCTGACCCCAACAGCGATATTTCCTTTACAGCGATGATACGATTCGTGTCGCGGTCCATGGCCTGAAATACTAAACCGTAGCTGCCCCTTCCAATAAGCGCACGATGAGCTAGACTGACTCTCATTTGCTGGCCAGAACGAGGATAGGTATGCACACCAAGGGATTCAGAAACAGAGGCCCCTCCCTCGCTTTCTTCTGAGCGTGAAGCGGTGCTAGCACGGCCTAACTTTCTACCCTGGCCCCCCGGAGCGGTGGGAAAGGATGAGAGTCCTCGTGTCCCCGCCTTAATTACACTGGGGGCACTCATAGCAAGCGGTTCACTCGCACCAGCAGCAAATTGAAGGCTGCCCCCGTTGCGAGACCCCTTTGGAGCTTGCGGGGAGATACAACTACTCGGTCCGCTAGTCGGTGTGATTGGACTACCTACCAGAATCGAGTCCACCCGCGTCCTTTGGCATGTCCAATAGGGGCCTGCTTGGCCACTATGACGCCTTTCGGGAAGGGCAACCGTTTCTGAACGGCCAAACGATGGTCCCTCCGACTGCTCATGCACACGAGCGGTGGACGACACACAGGGAGTACAAGCAGTCGACAGTGGTGGGGAGTTTTCCATGTTGTAGCTGATGGGGGCCTCAATGTCGTCACCCATCAGGACGCAGTCCCTTGAACTGGCGCTCGGCGAAAGCCGATTCCTCTGAGAGGACCGCGCACTGCAGGCAGTTCCTGGAGCACATGCGTCACCCTCTGTAGTGAGAACGAGCTGGGGGTTGAGTCCATCTCCTCGGCTATCTTTTCGGTCACCGGACCTAAGCGATGCCTTCTTCTTTCGCTTCTGCGAGCCATCACGTATCTTAGGAGTGCTCTTGCGAAGAGACTCGGTCGTTGGATTGATACGCGCCACTGAAGGTGCATCTGGTGAACGTATCTTGACCACGGATGCGTCAGTGCCATCTAGCTGGTATGTTCCTGTGGAGCATTGGGAAAGGTTACCCCCAGCGGCAATGGCACGAGGAGATAAGCAGGTTGAAGGTTTTCCCATTGGAGGAAGGGCTACACTCTGTCTCCCTGCAGGTAAGGAAGCTACCCCCCCGTTAGTGTGTCTCGTTGACTGCTCCATCGACCAGGAGTAAGTATCCCTGGGACGAAACGGATGAGCTCTTATTTCCAGCACCTAGGTTTTGACAAAATTCACTGAGATGCAGACTTCGAAGGATCGTCGACCAAGAGCCGCAAACCACACGTCCCTCGCCAATAAACAACTTGATTTCACACACACACACTCTTACCACTGGTAATGCCGGCCACCTCGCCGTGATGCCAGGGTTCAGTACCCCGTCGCGGGGGGAGCTAAGCGGCAGCACTACTCCTGGTCCTGTTGGGTTGGTGCTGGCGGCTACCAGAGAAAGAGCAAGCCTATTCACCGGCGCTCTGGGGTGAACGTGGATAAAGACAGCTCTTCTGCACGTCTGCAGGTTAAACGCACGCGGAAGAAAAGAAAAACACTCTTAAACACCTCGTCGTCCGTACACACCAAAGAGCAGGATATAAAGGCAAAAGATCCCTCCTCCTCTCTCTTCTACAGACACAAACCACAGAAGTGAAGCAAAAACAAAGCAAAAGGCCTTAACGTAACGTGGGCTTTAAATGTAAAACTGGGTTGAAAATATCCAAGAGCTCAATATATACGTATATAACAACGGTTTAGACGTAACAATGCAACTACACAACGGCAATAACGGCAAGAAACGCTACGTGAGGGATGTCTGACTCCGTGATACAAGGAAAAGAAACAGACGGGGGTAAGTGTGAGAATGGGTGAGAAAGAAGGCAAATGAGCTGGCAAATAGTTGCGCAGAGTGCTGCAAAGAAACGACCTAGCGCGCACACACACACACACAGAGAGGAAAAGAATTGTGGATCACGCTGAGGCTCACCGCACGCACACAGAGGTGTCGCGAAAGGAAGCAGATGAATGAAACAAGAAAAAAAACGAGAAACGAATGCAACGTGACACACAGAAGTCCCACTGCTACTTTCTGCAGGCCTTCTTTACCCCTCTAGTGAGAAAGGCGAAGTAAATCTCCCGGAGTTGATGTGAGGAGATTGCTGAGAAGAGGAGGTGGAGGAGAGGAACCTTTACTTGTAAGCCGGGGTCTAGAGCAAGATGCAAAAAAAAAAAA
>JAIZPF010000118.1:41293-60102 GCA_020509355.1 Blechomonas ayalai
TGCTGAGCCAAAAAGACGCCAGGGCCGCACTGCGGGTGCGGGCACTCCTTGCGCGTACGCTCGACCTTGTAGGAGCCGTCGTCGTTCTCCGTTACCTTGAAGTACTTCAGCGCGCGCATCTTCTCGAGCTTGTGGCGGTGCGTAGGCTTCTTGGGCTTGGTGAAGATCTTCTTCTTCTTCTTCTTGCCCTTACCACCTTCAACAGGAACCACGACCTGAATGGTGGACTCCCTCGCCAGGGCGTACGAGGCAAGAGGTGCAGCCTCCTCCAGGCAGGCGCCGCCGAAGAAGAGGGTGCCCTCAGTCACGTTGGCCTTGGCCTTGAGGGAGGCCACGGTCTCCTCGGCGGAGGCATGGACGGCAACGGTCTTGCCGGTGGCGGTCTTAACGAAGAGTTGCATTTCCTCACTCACTATATTCGGAAATATCGAAAACAACAACACCAACAAAAAGCGCAGAATAAGGGAGGAGAGTGCCACAAGGCGTTTTGGGAGTGTGCAAAGAGGAGCAAAAAAAAAAATCACAGACACGCGGAGTGGCACGGGTATTCATTCAGCCCGTGCACATGCAAACGGTTGGACGCCAGCGGCACGCATAGTACAGCAGAAAAATCAAAATACCTGATGAAAGAGCGAATTATCGGGCTTTAGCCCAAGAGGGAGACGGTGTCGAACCTAGTGCTACGATGTCGTGTATCCTAAAACGGGAAAAATACTCACAGCACATGTTGTTAGTGCGGATGCATGTTACGTACACGCTCAGCCTCTCGCCCACTCCCCAACGCAATCTCGTCGTGCGCCACCCTTCGACAGTCCTGGATGAAAAGTTACAGGTTTTTTCACCACTCTTCATGGTTTATCCCTACTGACCCCACCCACTTGAACAACCCTCTGTACTCGACTCAAAGACTAATACACAAAGAGGCAGATCCATCTCAGTCGAACCTACTTCCCCTCCCGCAGTAACTCAAGAACTATACACGGCAATGTGAAGACAGATGGTAACAAATACACATAGAGCGAGTAGGGACTGCGGCACAAGCAACCGAAGAAGCGAACGACATGAAAGAATGCCGCCACCAGCGGTCCTGCCAAGTACGTCCATATAGCCCCGTCTACTTTTGCTCTTCTGCACAGGGCACACTCGTAGGCGGGGACATCGGAGTGCTCACCGTCGGCTCGGTAAAGACATTGTCCTGTATGGAATACGCCGTGGGTGGAATCTCCCGTTCCTTGAAGAGGGTTTGGAAATAGGAAGAAACGCTCTTCGTGTATAAAGCATCATTCAGCCAAATCTCCACACGCACTAGATCAGAAAATTCACGGCTGCGGCGTGCCGCTATGCGGATAACGTCACACACAGGCTGACCCTTGCTCGTAGACTCAGCCACCAATTCTCCCACTACCGAGGCAAGGACTAGCTCCAGTCCCTTTTCCTGTGCGGGAGGTTTGTGGAGATTGATCACAACGCGCGACCCATTTGGAAAAGTCTCGAAACTCGGATCCTTGTCATGGCGGGAGAAGATGAGCGTACTCCCTATCTCGAGGTGCTGCAACTTGGGCAGTGAGTTCACGGTAGACCACAGCTCCTCCACGCTGTACACCCAGTCGAGCTTCTGCCGCCGCTCCTTAGCAGCGAGTTTCCAGTCCCCCTTAAACTCCTGCTCCACTGTTTCCTTGGTAAGGAGCGGTAGAAAGCTGACGAACCAGCCAGCCTTCAACTGGTGCGTGGTAGCCATCAAGGGGCAGGACTGGCAGCAGGACGGCAAGAGAAAAGTGACAAGAATGAACGACAGGTAGTATACTTATTCTAAACAAACAGAAAAGTATCATAGTGATCGGGTCACACTAGAGGTCCAAAGGTTGAAATGCCCAGCGAGTAGCAGACTAATATTTTTTCCACTGATGCCCGGAAGAACGCCCCATCCACCTGTCCCACTCCCGTACAAGGCGCACAACTCCACATTACCGAAAAAAAACAACAACAAAGAATGCATGGCTCTGTTTGGAATTTCAATGAGTAGGAATATAGATGCGCTGAAAGAGACAACGCGTAATACCAGGACAGCGAGTTCTATTGTCCTCATCGAAGCCCATTAGCCAAGTGGAGATAAAAAAAAAACACAAGGTCGCAGATCTGAACGATTCTGCGCACAATGCCTGTCTCCTTTTGTTAGATGACTTTTCCTACTGGAGTGGTACTAACAACCCCAAGGAGCTGGTTTTTGTATCATACTACGACTCCCAGCAAACTTCTTACTGCACCGAAACAGTCACAGTCATTCCCTTCATAGTTGTGTTATCCACGTAACCACAATCAGTATCGCGTAACCTGAGATGCACGCACCTCCTGCTACTCAAAGGAAACATGTGGAATACTGTCCAATATGGCGTAGATGCCAGCGCTCGATGGGACACGAGACGAGGCACAAAGCACAAGACTAGCACTCAGTGGCAAACAACAGAGGAGAAGGTTACACCCACAACGCTCAGCATGTGGCAAAACGAAACATGCAAAAAAAAAAGAAAAAAAAAGCATGTTCCACGGGAGCTAAGCTGCAAGTAAGCCCATGGTGGACGATGCAATTATGGCAATTCTGCTGGTCAAGCAAAAGAGAAAGAAGGGAAAGAAGAGGAAAAAAACAAAACAGAAATGTGTTCCCGTTCGTAAAAAAACAACACCACGTGCCACTTCCCTCCAAAAGCGTGCCGGTCGGTGGGCTGAGAAAAGAGGTAACAAGGGGCCCACAACACAGCAAAAGCTTCGAGTAAAAAGAAGTATGGCACAGGTATCTCAAGCCCTTCGTCCCCCTCCACCTCTTCACACATGGCGCGCGCAAATGCGACCACATGCGCAGTTATATATACGCACCCGTACACGCTATAACATCATACACATGCAGCGGTACCCGTACGTCCATACTTGTGCGACGCTTAATGCAGATCGGCAGGTAAATGTTCCCAGGTGGCTCGCCATGAGGACATGAATGAACGGCCCTTCACATAAACAACTGTGACAAGAAAGAGATGACGTCTCATACCTTTCCCTGCATACATATGACTGTAACAATTCCTGTAGGCGAGAAAAATAAAACCCTAGTTCACAAGAGAAGAAAAGGTAAATTAATGCTGCAGCGATACTGGTGAGCAGGCGGCTGGGGAGGCCCTTTCCTATGATGTAGTTAGTGAGTCTCTCCTATACATCTTTGGAGAAGACGCCGATGCGTCTGAAGTCGATAGGGGATAGCTGTCGGTCATGTGAATCCCGAGGTTGTCAGAAGCGTCAACCCCACCGAGATCCAGTTTAGATAGCTCCTCCTCCGTAGTTCCTGCAGCAATGTACGGCTTCCCGGTGTAGGTCTTTGAGGGATCACTGGAGCCAAGTTTTCCGCCGTTCGTCGTCATCCAGTCCGTACTCGCGCCACCACAGAATGTCGGGATATTCTCCTCCCGCATGTACTCCTTCATCGTCTCGACAGCTTTATTGGGAGCAAAGAAGCTCACCTTCCGGATGGTGCGCTCGTCAATAAAAACCTTGAGAAGCTTCCACGCAAACCGGAAAAAGGTGGGGCAGTTAACTATGAAAAGGCGACCGAGATGTTCCGGGTAATTTTCCTGTTCGACTGTCGCTAATGTCTGAGCGAAGCTGATCATAGGTCGCGTCATCACATTCAGGTTGAGGAGATCCACGATGTAGCAGACGCGCTTGAAGCGATAGTTGGACTGGCGCATACGATGGATACCCATCTCCATTCCACAAGCATGCCAACGAGCAATCACAGGTAGGGTATACTTTTCTACAAACGTGGACGGGTGAACCTGGCCACCATTTCCCGGGCGTTCGCAGTAGATTAGGTTCTCGTCAAAGTCACACTTGCCGCTATATCCGCACGGATAGCCCTCCACCATCGATGGGGGGAAATACTCTTCACGATTCGGCTTAAACGCCTCGCGCCACTTCAAGTGCTTCTCTAACATTTCGCACACCCCCTCCATGTTAAACTGGCGAGCAATCAAAAACTTCACCAGCTCAAAGTCATGCCACCCCTCGACCTGCTGACCGAACCGCTCCCGCAGCTTCCGGACGTACGCCGAATTCATCTCGGGGTAAAAATCCTGCGGCTTGCAGAAGGCACCTTTCCTTGGGTCACAAGAAAAGTATTGCGTGCCGTGCCACGTGCCGTTGAATCGCAGCGGATTATCACTATCCTCGTCATATTCCACGCCGTAGTAACGCCCCGCCTCCTTGGACGGGGGATGGTGCTTCTTTTCCAGTTTCCCCAACCAGCGGATGGTGCCAGTGCGACCCCAGTAATCCTGCACCCGCATACCCACCTTTGCGTCATCCCACGCAAGGTTAGCAATGGTCATGATAATTAATACTCGCAAGACGCGCTAACGTGAAAAGCAGGTCCGCTTTAAATCCTAGAGAATTATCCGCTTCACCAATCCAGGACGATCCGCAGCAAGCCTACACCGTCCAGGTAGCTCCGTTTTACACTCACCAGGTAAAATGAAACTTGTTTTAAATGTCACCCTACGAGAAAGCACTTCACATAAAGAAAAAATAATATATGGGCCAAAAGGGGGAGGGGAAAAAAAGGAAGCATGAAGCATAAGTCACCGTAGCTGTATGTACTCCCCATTGGGCATGTCCTGGTTCACTACGTACTAACACCGATGAGCATACTCGTACAGGGGGCTGTAATAGATGATAACAGAAACATCGGAGCGGGCCATGTTTCAAAGTGTTCTTCACGGAACCAACAACAGAGCATCCAAACTTCGAAGGCACCAAACTCGACGACGAGTGCTCAGCGTGGAACCAACCGGCCACACTCCCCTGGAAGAGGGCTAACTTTCATGCACCCCAGCCGCCTGCTCTCCTCTGGGAAAGCTCTGTCCCACATATCAGCATATGCGTATGTTGTTTTTTTTTCTCTTAAGTGGACGTTTAGCTTGCATGTACTACTCACTGCCACCCTGCTACCTCAACTCCTTCTCTAGGTAGGGTGCGAGCGGGAACATCATACGTCCCCCTGAGTCTCTTCCTCCCCCACCTGCGATTTGCAGTATTCCTTGGGCTGTCCCCCGTCGGCGTTAGACTCCGGTCTGTTGGTGCTCCTCCCGGAGGTTCACTATGAGGTCAAAATGAGCCAGGGGGTGGGGGAGATGGTTAAAGTATTGGTGAGGGGGTTTTGTAAATAAGTTATAAGAGGGAGAGAGGGTTCCCGTATATGGCCTCGCCCTCTACGACAGTGAAGGCGCACATACTTGTGATGGGTGTAGCTAGCTGTAACACGTCTCAAAGACTGACCGGCTTGCACAGGAATATCGGCAGTTTCACGCCTGTTTCGGGTGTAGCACGCCCGCAGGTGCAGGAGAGGTATCTGTGGCCTGCGATCACTCCGGTGCTCTGCCGAATAGTTTTGCTCATTCTCTGGTAGCCGCCAGTCCCGGCCCAACCGAACCGGGAATAGTGCTAGCATTTAGCTTCCCCCGCAACGGGGTATTGCACTTTGGCACCACGGTGAGGTGGCCGGCATCGCCTGGGATATGCGTATGTGCGGGCGTGTGGCCTATCGCTCTCTAGCAAAGGGTGATGTTACCCGTTCACCACATATAGGACTCGGAGGGGAAAAGATCGGTGACCCATAACCGACACAATAAGTACAGCGTCGGAAGAAAAACCAAATAGTGCGAGCTCCATGGTCCCCTCCTAATTGGGGTTGACGATGTCTCTCTACAAAGATGGTACCCCTGTCAAAAAAAAAAAAACACAATCGGCACGAGAACCTCTTTTCCATAAAAAGGCAAGTTATCTGGAGGGACCGTAAAAGTTCCTTGGTGCTGTCTAACATACAACGGGAAAACTGGCGCACGCAGTCCAAGGACAGAAGTGTGAGGAGTACGCCACGGCCCCGTACAGATTACGTACACATACGTATCCTCAAGCAACTACACTAAGAGGAAGAGATGCAACTGCCCAAAACTTGACAAAAGTTGCAACCGGCGAGAGTCAAAGCGGCACCGTACAAGCCCGCTCACAGGAACAATTACGTTTCACCACACACACACCCTTTCAGGTCTACTATCAGTGTGAGCTTTTCCATCGGTCGAAAAGCAGAAGGCACACACCAAAATAGTCAAAAAAAAAAAGAAGCAAGAGAGGGAGGAGATCCCAATGAGCTGCTATCAGCTGCCTTACTAAGCGGGAGAATACAACCCACTACAGAAGAAAAAAGATTCCAACCGCAAAGCACACATGAACAGAAAAAAATGGGGGGGGGTCCTTCAATCCAGTTTAATGAGTTACTACATGTATTGTCTGATGGGTACAGAGATGGGGATAGGGATGGTGGCTGGAGGGCTCCTCACTCTCACTGAGGTGGACATACATACGCCCCACCCCCACAGAAGCACGCCGTGTCCTCTTCAAAAAAAAAAGGCCAAACAGGAACGCTTTCTTTTGTCAGTATACTAAACTCGCTCATTCGTCCTTGTTCACGAAGGAAGACAGTCCTTACCAAGGAGTTGGCCATCGGCAAAAAAAAAGGATTTGATCCCCCTTCACCCCCCTACCTACAGTACGAGTGTGTTTACTCGGGCAGGGGCAGTGCAAGATCACTCCCTCATCTGCAAAACCGCACAGTATCCTACGATTGACGCGGGGAAGGAAGCACCGATCGAGCACGAAGCGGCCATGGAAATAATCCACTGCCGGCCATCCAATCGCCACAAAGCTGAAAACATAAGGAAAAGATCAAAAAAAGCACATCCACCAAGTGCACGTATTTGCATACCAACAAGGCAGCTCACACAAGGATTCTGCCTTCCATTGGTTGCCCGCGGTGCTTACTCCAGACGCAAGAGAAATGTGTTACCAAACCAATCCCCCGCTGCAACACAATTCACCGCCCCGGTGCATACAGTGTTCAGTGTAGAACGGAACATCAACGCTAGAACCTCCCCATCGCAGTAGTCGCCAGTGCGCGAGGGAGTAATTAAGCCACCAGCCGTAGAGCACGTGCCACCCACGATACTCGCACGGCGATTAGGTACCCCGCCCCCATCTTGGCTCACCCGTCTTTTCTTGGCGGTGGTGGTGCACGCGCCGGGGTAGCAGGCGTATACATAAAGGGCGTGGTTGCTGGAAGTTAGGACCACATGGTCCTCATGGGCCAATGGACCAAAACAGGCAGCAGTCCAGTACAGGCGCTTCGCCGCTGGTCGTCTTGATGTCCCGTGCGGCGGTGAATGACCACAGCCGGTGGGAATACCACGACATGCCGTTGAAAGCGATGCTTGACTCACATCGTAGCTCATAAGAATGTTCTGTTGTTGTAGATTCCACACCAAAACCACCCGCTCATCGGCGCTGACAATCAAATTTCCTCCACCCCGCTGCGCTGCGATGCTGATCACGCCACCCAAGTGCCCCGAAAAGGTGATCACATCCTTCCTGAGCATTCCCCATACAAGAATGCGCTTCTCAGAGCCACCGCTAAGCACATGCGTTCCGTCTGCGCTGAAGGCCAGCGCCAGCACCAGTCCAACGTGCTCTGTGAAGCTGTACACTTCACGGCCGGGGTCCATTTCCCACACCCGGCATACGTGGTCCTGGCAAGCCGTTACAATATATTGGCCCTTGGGACAGAACCGGCAGCAGAACACCACTTTGGGATGGGGAAAGGATTCTCGCATCTTGCACGTCCTTGCATCCCACAAAATAAGGGAGGAATCGCGCGACACAGTTGCTACTAGAGAACCGTCAGGACTGATATCGCCCCCAAGGACAGCATCATCATGGCCAACCAGCCGTCCAACATCTATCTTCAGGTGCAGGTGGTACACTGTCACGATGCTGCTGTCGATGGAGCAAGAGAACAGCAGTTTCTCTGTTGGCGCAAGCAAGACAAATTTAACACGTCGTGGATGACCCACATAAGAAGCAAGCGTATAGTTCCGAATGCAAAGGGTGCCACTAGGGTTGCCCAGCCCTTCTGAGGATGCAGTAGCGTTAAAAAACTTTGGCACAGCGGCAGTGGAAAACGGGGAGGTCGTGGCTCCAGAGTAAATCAGTGACAGCATCGCTGAGGAATCCGGCTGCACGCCTGACCGAGAGTGAGAGTCTTCTCCTTTTCCTGCGGCTATTCCTAGCCCAAGGCGACTAGATGGAGTTCTCGACCAGTCACTGGACTTGCAGGCGAGCTCATCAACCATACGCAGGCGAAACGCCCCAAAGTTCATGAGCCGGTCGCTTCGCTCCACCTTCCGCTTTCCCCTGCGGTTTCGCCGCTCACGCCGCCCATCTTTGCGCATCGCCCGCATCAATATGGCGTCATCGTCCTCATAGATCGAGCCCTCAAAGTCGCTTACGTCGCTGCTGTCACTCGCCTGAGACACTGGCGCTGATAAGGAAGTGGTGGCGCTTCCATTGCTGCGCTCATCTTGCATGGCAATGGACGCAGCGATGCCATGATATCGTCGTCGGGTGTACCTGCGGCGAACGCTTGAAGCACCGCAGCCCATTCCCAGGATAACTAGTAGCTGGGCTGGCAATGAGCTCCTCGCTCGTACAGAATACCGGTACCCGTCTGTAAGCTTACCACCCCCCTCCCCCCAACTACTCTGAATGCACAGTAGTAAGATGTTTGTCAAAAATGGTTATTATCAGTTGCTTACCGTCCCCAGGGGCAACGTAAATCCAGAAAATGGGGCCCCCCGGTGCTCTAATGATCCTCTCACTTAAGCTAACGGAAAGGGTGTAACACGCGCGTTACTAAATACAACTGAACAGGGTGTCAGCCTGTTGATAGGTATGTGCGTGGATGAGTGTGTTCGTGAGTGGAGAGGTGCGGTAACGGTGTAGGTGCTAGGCATACGAGTAAAAGAAAGGTAAAGAGAACCGATTAAAGCCTTGGAGCTATCGCCGAGCTCTCCAACACTTGGAAGAACAAAGGGACGTTCTGGCAATGTGGTATGCTCAGCCGCCCAAAAAAGGCGGTAAGGGGGACACAGTTAGCAGGTCCTTCTACAACCGTGACCCCTTGGGCACAACGAAAAAAAAAAACAGACAAAAAGCGGAGCGACGCGTTCTTCTTGAGACAGGCCGCCCCCCCCCCCGCAAGAAAAAAAAAGAAAAGCAAACACAAGCATGTCAAACCAACATATATGCTAGCAATACTGAAAGCAAAATGTTCATCAGTCACCAGGCCCATCATAAGCAGCTGGACGAGCAAGGGGCGCAGCTGCACACTCGCGACCTATGTTTCCTTTTCCCTGAGAAATGGCCTTACGGTTACTGATTCACAAAGGATCTCTGCGAGTGTAGCCCACACACGCCTATGGCATACCCCTCCATCATGTAAAGACCCAAATAGCATAGTTAAACGCTGCTCAACAGAGATTCTTACGGCGGGTAAGTGATTAGAAATGATACGTGAAGCTGCAGATACCCTATCCGCGTCCAATGGAGCTGTGCATACAGGGTAGTGAGGGAGTGCCGAGTCGATATACCACATAGTAAGCCATGTGAAGAACATCTACAGAGCACGGCGCCATTACCTCCTCTCCTACCACACAAGCATGCACAAGTACTTCGGCATCTCTTATACAAGAAGTCCCCTACTCCGACAGCTGATACATATGGCGGCCAGTTTCCTTGTTGCGTTCATCCATACGTTGCTGTGCCTTGTGGGCTTGCATGGGCCGGTACTCCTTGAACTGCATGCTAAAGTCACCCTGGCCTTTGGTTAGTCGACGAAGGTCTGAAATAAAGCCGAACATGGTATCCATCGCTGTCTCTCCACGAATGACAGCGTCGGGGCCATCGACAACCGTCTCTGTAACAATGCCCTCCCGCTTCGCAAATTCTTTGGCAATATCCGTCATGGTGGCCGCTGGTACTGTCATCTCAACGTCCATGTAGGGCTCCACTAGCGTGGGCTTCATCTTGGGTAGCAACGTCTCCCACAGTTCCTGCGTCGCATTCCTAAAAGCGAGGTCATTGGAGTCCACATCGTGCATGCCACCACCATTCAGGTGAAAGTGCACACCCCATACAGGAGCGCCCATGAGCTCCCCTTTAACAAAAATCTTGCGCTCCAGCTGCTTGATGACGGACTTCTGCAAGGACTCACGAATATCGCCGTTAGAGCACTTGGTAGTTGCCCTGTTCTTGACGCCCTTCTCCACCGACATGTCAATAGCGAGAGGCTCGATGTAGCCCTTGAGATGCGCCCACTGCCCCGCTCCGCCGCTCTGCCGCTTAAATACAAAATCAAAATCCTGACGCTCGGTGATCACCTCGCGGTAATTGACGGTGGGCTTACCAAGCTCAGCATGCAGACCAAACTCGCGCTTCATGCGCTCAATGTAAATATCAAGGTGCAGCTCGCCCATGCCCTCCACGATATCTTCGTTGGTCTCCGGATTGCGATAGAAGACAAATGTCGGATCCTCCCGCATGAAGGTGGCCATGCGTTCCCGCACCTTACCTACATCTCGGTCGTTCTTCACCTTGACAGAGGCGGAAATCACGCGTGGTGGGACGTACATATCCTCGCAGGAAAACAGCTGATTCGCTGACTGGGGGCCGGACCTCATCAAGGTATCCCCTGACGAGGCCTCAATCTCTCCTTGGATGGCACATATATCACCGGCACGCACCTCATCCACCACCTCGGCGCTATCCGCGTGCATGCGAACCAGTTTTGGCGGCATAAAATTCTTATTTGTACGTACGTTGACAAGGTGCTCCTTGCGCATTTTCCCCTGGTATACGCGGACGTAGTTGGAAAGGCCCGTCTTCTTCGTCTCCTCCAGTTTGAAAACGAGAGCAACCAGCGGCTTCTCGTCGTCGGTCAGAAGCTCCACATCCTTCTCCTTGACGTTGCTGATGTTCCCATCATCATCCTTGACACGCTTCATCTCGAAGCCCTTGTTTACGCGTTCAAGCGGAGAAGGCAAGTAGCGTGAAACCGCATCGAGCAGCAGTTGGATACCCTTGTTGCGATACGCAGAGCCCATCATCACGGGAACGAACTTGTTGGCAATGGTGGCCCGACGAATGGCGGCATGAATCTGCGCCCCAGTGGGCATTTCATCGGACAAAAACAGCTCTTCCATCTCCCCATCGCACTCCGCTAGGCGGGCTATGAGTTCTTTGCGTGCTGTCTCCACATCCTCAGCTAGATAGCCCGGTACCGTCTCGTACCGAATCTTTTCGCCATACGGACCATCAAAATAGACTGCTGTGTTCTCAATGATATCCACAACCCCTTCAAAATCCTGTGCGGTCCCAATATTCAACTGAATAAATGCTGCGTTGATACCCAGGCGCTCGCACGCTTGCTTGACAGCCCTTCGTGGATTGGCGTTATCGCGATCCAGTTTATTGATGAAGCAGATTCGTGGAACACCGTAGCGCTTCATCTGACGGTCAACCGTCAGCGTCTGGCTCTGCACTCCAGCCACAGCACACATAAGAAGAATGGCGCCATCCAAAACACGCAGAGCACGCTCAACCTCAATGGTAAAGTCAACGTGGCCGGGTGTGTCGATCACGTTGATGATACTGTCCCTCCAATGGCACTGCGTCGCGGCGGAGCGAATCGTAATGCCACGTTCCTTCTCCAGTTCCATAGAATCCATCGTGGCGCCCACCTCTGTGCCGCCCTTAACCTCATGAATCTTACCAATACGGCCTGAGTAGAAGAGAATTCGCTCCGTCACAGTAGTTTTGCCACTGTCGATGTGGGCGCTGATGCCGATGTTACGTAGGTTTTTTACCTTGTCTAAAAACGCAGGCGTGGATAGGTGCCCTCTGCTCAGACGAAACATATATGCGAAAGGAGAGCTGCGCAGCATCGCGCGCTAGGAAGTTCGACACCTCTTGTCTGTCGTGGCAAACAGTAAGAATATCCAAACATCAAAAAGGGAGGAAGAGCAAAGGGGCACTTAGGTAAAGGTCAGAATAACAAAAACAAAAAAAATAAAGGAAAAGGCACTCCCCGCCAATGGGCCCAGTCAGTCATTCAACAGCAAGATCCGTCGTCATACGCACTCTTTAGGTTGAATGTGAGGTTGGCTTCTGCTTCCTAAACAGCTGGTTATCCATGCTACAATATGCTGGTCGTCTCCTCTTCCGATGCGCGGTCATTAAGGACGCTTGACAGAAAGAAAAATGGCAGCCCACGAGCAGCAATAAGTAGGTATGCAGCCATGAGGTCGAAAGTGAAGCACTGATACCCAGAGGAAATGCAAAAAAGAAAAAAAACAAAAAACGTTGCGCGTACATGTGTAGTGCCCGGGTGTGCTCGCAGAGAGAGCATTTGCACTTAAATAGAAAATTGCTCTACATCTAATCGATTGACCAACCCCATCACTAGGAGCAGGTGTACGCGTAGCGGCGCGGCACTAGCCTCCCTTTCAGTCTGATACCCCAGCTGAGGCGAGCTCTCCCTTTAGCCGCACATATTCCTCCCGTAAAAGCGCGATATCCTCATGCTCAGCTCTGCGTTTTTCGTTGGCCGCACTGCTGTTCTTGCGGTCAAGCTTTGCCTCCTCCTCCGCAATGTCGGCCTCCAACTTTTCAATCAGGTGGTCACGCTTGACACCAATTTCGTGCAACCTGTTAAGCTCACCTTGGGGATCCTGTAGACAATACATGCGGCTAAGTTCCTCCTTCAGTTGGGCCTCTCGATGCGTAAGTCGGTCCAGTTCATTCAACTCCTTTTCCCGCTTCTCGCGCAGCATGCGAGTGTCCTCCTTTGTGGAGGCGTTACTTTCGTCGTTGTGACGGCGCATCTCCTGCTGCGCGCTCAACACACGTGTCACCTTGGCTACATCACGCCTCTGATTCTCTAGAATGTTACGCAGGCCCGCGGTTTCGTTCTGCAAATAAGCACGCCGATTGTCTAGCTTAACAAACTGATGGTACAATTCTGTTATGTTCACACGCTGGAGGTCCGCCAGCTTTGATTGCAGTTCACCGATCTCCGCGCGGAGAGAACTATTTCTGCTCTTCATTTCATCCACGATTTTGGTATCCACAGTACCACCTCCCTCAGTTGCTACTTGGTTCTCCTCATCCTCTTCGAGCTGTGCAAGGCGAACACGCAAGAAGGTGTTTTCTTTTGCCACTCGATCAGCGACATCCCTGCTGTAACCAGTCATAGGATCCTGTAGAGCTTCTGACGATGTAGAGGAAATTTAGCAAAAAAAAAATCTTCGATAATCAAGAAAGTTGGCATGTATTAACAGGTAGAGGAAGTGTCGACACCACCCGTACTCCTTTCTCCGCTTGGGAAAGAAGGAGGAGCACTAAATAACTCGACCTGCACCGTGGCTCAACTGCCCGTAATGTATTCGTAATGACGTCATCTATGACAGAATGTCTGCACTACAATAAAACGAAGCTGTACATAGTACCACTCAGACTTTTAAAAAGGCACGTACAATATCCTGTTTAGGGATTGAACCCCCCTTGGCGCTTCATTGCCCATAATTGAGAGTGTTCAGGAGAATATCACGCGTTTCCCTGTTATGCTCGCTTATGTACTGTGATCCAGACATCTCCTTCAATACAGAAAAGCGGTGTCGACAAGGCAAAGCTCGGGTTCCCACAACAGTGCGCCATGCAGTGAGATCTAAAACAAGCAAGTGGCAGCTCAATTTTTATTCTAAAATGGAGGAAGCGCTACGAAAGCTGCAGGTGAGCATAAATTGCATACAAAAAAAAGGAATCTAGCATCTAATATCATCGAACCACCGGTGTTGGAGAGCCTCCTTTGCTGATATACGCTCACAAGGGTTGTAGTTCAGCATCCGTGAAAGCAAGTCCACCGCATCGGGTTCTAACTGAGGCAGTATCTGGGACAAGCGAGTGCCTGGCCACTGAGGAAAGACATCGCGGTAGTCAGGAAGGCGGGACACACCTGGCCACGAACCCTCTCTATCTACTGGTGTACCGAGCGTCTGAAACATCGCAAATAGCTGGCCAATTTCGCTGTCGCCACGAAACAGCACTTTTCCACGTGCAAGCTCCGCAAAAATGCAGCCAACACTCCAAACATCGACGGCAGGGGTATAGTGCTTCTCACCTAAAAGGATTTCGGGAGCACGGTACCACAGCGTAACCACCTCGTGCGTGTAAGTATGCATAGGAACCTGGAAAGCGCGAGCAAGCCCAAAGTCTGCCAGCTTCACGACATGGTTCGCAGTAACGAGTATGTTAGCTGGTTTCAAGTCACGGTGAATAATGCGATGGCGGTGACAAAAGTAAAGTCCATCCAAGATTTGATAAACCAGACGCTTCAAATCCATGCCAGAAAATGAGCCCCCACGTTCCACCAATGCCTTCTTCAGGTCGAAATCAGCCAGCTCAAAAACAAGGTAAAGCTTCCCCTCTGTGCAGATGACATCGAGAAGATTAACAATGTTGGGATGGTGAACCTCCTGAAGGATGGATACCTCCCGCAAGGCAGTCTGGGGAATGCCTTCCTCTGTGCGATCTAGGCGTACCTTCTTCAAAGCAACCACTTGGCTTGTAGTAGTATCCACGGCGCGGTACACCACACCATACGTTCCCTCACCAAGCACATCCAAACGATTATATCGATTTATGTTACCCCATGCGCTGGCATGTGTGGAATGTCCGGTCAAGGTACCAAGAGCGGTCATTCTTTGCTCTGGGGTATACGTACTCTGGTAAAAGAAAAAAACTCTCAGGGAAACGGCTTGGCGAGCGTAAGCTAGAATATCTCTAATCCAGTACTTGCTAGTACGTCCCTTAAAATAATTCAGTTCCTAAGACCCCAACGTTCAATGTGCAGCTAAATGAAAGCAACCGTATATGAAAAACATACATATTTGATGAAATATGCATGTAATTTCGAGAATGGGGAAATACAAATAGTGCGGGAATAACAATAACGATAATGGTGAGGGTTTTGCAGACCTTAATATTTGGATCAGTATGAAGCGTTGGCACACTGCTTAGGACGCGTCACCCCATGTCCACGCCGTAGCTCCATCTATATTCACTGAAACTGATTCCCTGCGCTTCATTGAACTTCTTTGCCAAGTGGGTAATAGGTATGCTCCTTTCCGGTTGAGCTAAGCAGTCGCATAGTTCCCATGTATCATACACCGTTCCTAGAAGTGCGCGTATTATCGCCATATCGCCTCCCACCAAAAAAAACAACAACAACATAAGGGCATACAATCATAAAAAAACAGTAACGCCCACAACTCCAACCACAACGAGCACATAGTCATGCACAACCAACAGAACTGTAAAAATAATGAAACGAACTGCCTCTTTGCAATCCCTCTGTGTACTACTTCCTAACTCACCGACCACCAAAAATATTCGACGTGGTCGTCTAACACCAGACACATATGCTCCCACACCTAAAATGCAACAATACAGTCATTGGCCCCACGCATCCGCTAAATTTATGGGTTTAATAAACGCTCGATGGCAAAGCTCACATTCCCTTGAGATTGCTGCAAAGCCGCAATATTTGCGTCATCATTTGGAAATCCCATATCCCGCAGCTGCTGCAGCTGATCCCGAAAAACTACCTGTGGGTCTCCTTGCGGTGGGGTCGGGGCAAACATTGCAGGATTAAAACCCATTCCACCCTGGTCCGGAGCAGAAGCGCTGCCCTGTTGTGGAAAGGAGGCTCCGTGGTTCTCAGCAGGTCCTCCTCTGTTATAGGCGCCCATCATCTGTCTCATAACCTCTGGGTTGTTCATCATCTGCATCGCCTGTTGCAGCATCGCTGGCGGCATGTTAGCCATCATTGGATTGTTTTGGGTAATCATCTGCATAAACTGTGGGTTTCTCATGGCCTCCTGCACCATTTGCATCATCATCGGGTTCTGAAGCATTTGCATTGTCTGATCAGGTGTCATAGGCATACTGGATCCAAAGCCTGAACTGCCCCACCCACCCCCTTGCTGGGGCAAAAAAGGATTCTGCACTCCTTCCTGAAATGGGACTCCGCCAGTGAACGCAGCATACGGGTTTCCACCTGCACTGGCGCTCGCTGATGTATTTAGAGACCCTTGTGGTGGCGGGACACCAGAGGCACCTGCCTGTGTAGGCGCAAGAGCAGTTTGTCCAGCATTTCCAGGAGCAGCTTCCGGAACTGTCCTCTTCGCACTCCGCACAATGTGGACAGCATTCCCATGCTCAATACCTACAGCAGACAGTACATCGGCGTCCTTTAGCACCTTACCTTTACACACAACCCGTTGCTCATCAGGAGGGATATTGACTGTGCTAGAAGCTATCTCCTTGAGCTCTGCTACAGAAATGCCTAAATCAGGTACAGACACAGATACCTGTGATCCATTTGATAGCTTAATGATGAGACTCATCGTGAGCAGCTAATAAACAAAAGCGGCGCCAAAAAAGAAACCCAAAGCATCATCACAAGAATTTATGCAAGTGATCTATGTTTAGCCAATACTTTTGTAAGCAACTAAGTCAATAAAATACAATCAATATTCTATGTGTGACACAGTATCACGCATATTTGCAGTTGCATAGAAAATCCAACGTGACACCATCACTGCTCTTAATCAAACGAAAAAAAAGGCAAACTACATAACGGCTTAACATTACATTTTTTCCTGTAGAACAGGGATTCTAAAGGTAAGCAAACACTGATATGCAATACACATACAAACACGTACCATCCATCAGCAACATGCTTCTAACAAAACAGCAGCTTCATAAGAGAGACATAAACACGGTCCACCGCAGCAATGAAACGAGTTCACCGTCACAGGCTGTAGAAACCTGCCCATTACAAAATTACAATACAACACTTTCAAGAAACTAACATTGCTTTCTTCATGTGATGGCGCATTTCTGTCGTTGATTTAGTTACATTGCCTTTTGAAAGCAACACACACTTACACTACTCAATTTCCTTTAAGATACTGTTATAAAAAAAGGCATGTAAAAATCTGATATCATCTGAGGAAATATTTTGTTCGCTCCCATCTACTCGCTGACTACTAAATAAAATCGTCTCGTACACACTCAAAAAGCGCTCCACTTGATTTGGAGGTAAAACTGCCTTTACGCACGATACACAACAACGCATAGACATCAACCTCGCACGGTGTCCATGAGTTCGCATAAGCAGACTACGCATTTTCGTAAGCATCTCAACACAGTCCTGACGAGAGTCCCTGGAGTTTGCTACGACAGCAGGAATAACCCGTTCATACTGCGGTGGCGCAGCAATACGGTAAGCATGTGTCCTTAATCCCTGCTCCACTATTCTTCGGCAAGAGCTGCCCTCTGTTTTCCCTAGAAAATAGGCTCCGTCAAACCGAACAAGACGGCGCGCATTTAAAAGTTGGCGGTGCCTACTTGTTGACCTATACAGCAATTGAATACTACTGAATACAAGCAATGCAATTGCAGTAGCAAATGACACAACAACTTCAACATACACCAGCTCTATGGAATTACGGTACTGGGTGCTAGTTTCTGTTGGTGGTATAGGTAAGCCTGAAGTGACAGGTAGAGACATCGTAGAGGTCCTTTGATACTTATCCAGCAGGGTAGCACAAGTCACCGATATAGGCCTCTTGCACTTTGAGAAAAATCGGAATAACTAACGAATCTCAAGAAAAACGATGGGATCGAACCAAAAACAAAAAACAACAAACAAGAGAGGAAAGGGGCCGCTTGACATCCTCAACAAAAGCTCACGGTGAAGACACAATCACTTCATCTGCAATTGAATATAGGTTTCAGTACACTCTCCGATAGCCAACAAAAGGCAGCAGAACAACATATCTCATGAGGCAATCATCTACAAATTCTTAAACAAAAAAAAAAGAAGAGCGCTAGTCCAGTACTGACTGCTTGATAACGCATGAAGCTCCATGCCATAAGCAGCAAAACAGAGCTAACGGATGAATCCACACACTTCACTTCAGCATTTGAACAGTGAACGAAGGAGCCGACAGTAACTCTCGCCTCAGACTAGCAACATCACAACAAAGTTTATTAAACGAATGATATCTTCAATTCACTATCACAAACAACGTCGAGCATCGTGCCTACATCTGGCAATCATCACATATACAAACAGCAATCGCCACAAAAATGCTTCCATTGGCTCACTAAATCTAATCTCTCAGTTTCACTAAACACAATTATACTTCCATGACATGGGCATCGTGCTCTCACTCAAAAAATATGCCAACACAATGATCACATTATGGCATTGATCAGCACAACTCAAAAATAAAAAAATCAGCAAGTCAACAATTCATGACCACAAAAACATTACCTCAACAATTTAGGATGCCCTCTCTCCAAAATGGCCACAATAACAAAAACACGAAACACGTCATTTCCACTACCCGTCGGTCCATGAACTCCCAGCATACCATAACCTAACAATAAAAACAATGGAAGTGCAGCGCTCCTCCCCCCCCCCCCATCGATAAATAAACCAATGAGCCCTGTGTCAAACCTGCTTTTCGGAAAGGAAACGAGAGAGTGGGATGGTGCAAAAGATGCTGGCACATGGGCTCCATCTGGCCCTCCGGAAATCGGGCCGCCTTCCCACCAGAGGCGCGCCGGCTAGACCACCGACGCCCTCCTTTCAGTTGAAGTTTTGGGTTTTCAGACTTGCGAAACATTAACTTGCTTAGCTGCCGCTTTCATCCCTCCGAGAATCTCGCGGGGGATCGCGCCAATTAGGGGGATAGAAGGGGGGGTTTTCGAAACAAAACGATAACCCCAATCGAGCCGTACAGGCCGAGCTT
>JAIZPF010000119.1:0-56966 GCA_020509355.1 Blechomonas ayalai
CCTCGTTTATGCATTAGCGATGCCTTCCGCGTGCTTTATCCTCACATATTGTTTGTTTGTTTTGGAGGAACGTTACTACAGGGGTATAGTATGTAGTTATTTTAGGAAATGGAGAGTCTAGCGGAACGTTATATCGGTCTTACGCTCCTCAATTACGTCACGTTGCTACTGCTCCTTACGCGCCGATTTTTTTTTTGCAGTGAGTGTATGTAGGCGCATAGTAAGTTGCGTACGGACTTTTCAAGGGAGAAGAGGAAGGCTGGATGGTCGGCCAGGAGTGTTGTTCGACAGTTTCGTACGACGGGAGTAGCAGATCAGACGGCAATTACGGGTACGGTTTGGGGTTTTTTTTAGTAGTGAAACGTACTGACTCATTAGACTTGTGCACTAACGTCTGCGCTTGATGGTAGGAGAATGCTGTTATGTTTGGATGTCAGTACTCACCAAGGGACACTGTTTCTTTCCTTTCTTTTTTCTCCGCCTTGCCGCTATTGGGGTTGAGGAAGGGGAGAATGACTCTGGCCAGACGCGAGGATCACTGCTGACGGATACCTGCTGGGCCTACGGGATGCCATTTTCACGTTGCAGGTCCCTTTGCGTGCTGTGGCGTCAGGATCTTTCGCGCTACATACCACCCTTCACCTCAGCTGGGTGGGCATGGGGCCAGCCGTTAATGCGATACCACGGCACGATCTCCGAGACCTACACGGGCAGTAGACTCTTTGCGGATGGGAAGAGTTCTCCCCGTGGCGTGTCCGAGCTGTTGCCCTCGTCTGCCGGACCCATCGTGGTTGAGAACGTCTCCGATGGGCAGCCTTTCCTTAAGCTTACGCCATGTTGTAGAAATGATGTCTCTGCTTTGTTGCGAAGTCTTTGCACTAATGATGATGAGGACTGTGGGTCTTTTGACACCGACGCTGGCCACTTCGACTTACCCACGGCATCCGTATCCGACGGAGATCATGGAGGCTGGACCGCCCGTCGCACCTACTCACAGGAGTTCACGGAACTTTCCCTGCAAACCTTGCGTGCACTGGCTCACATTCTGGGGTCTCACTCTGAGTTGCTGGCTGGTGCGGAGGCACTTCAGACAGGCATCCCCTTCCGCTATACGCAAGAGTCTATCGAAGAGACACGGGGCTACATTGCGGAGGCGATAAGGCGCTTGGAGGGAACCGTGTACAGTAAGGTGCCGGTCACCACTGGTTCTTCGATACCGGAGCACTCACATGTAGCTGGCACGATGAAAGTGAATGTGCATCAACTACAACTGTGGGCAAGGGATCCGCTTGTAGACACCGTTGGTCCTTGTAATCCCGGCGGTGTGCATGATAAGAGGCCGGACTCGGAGCTCAACACATCTACACCACGGGTGGCTGTCTGCATGACACCTGTTGCCTTTTCTCTCGCGCGAGGCTTGCAGGCGGTTGCCACTGCCCTAGCGAGTGGGGTCTGTGCTGCTGCGGTGTGGAGCCCTCACCCGGAAGCGGCGCTCTCTGCTTTGTGGCTCATTGCCCTACTGCGGGAGCACACCACCGAGCGCCCCGATGAACGTTTTGCCCATTTTCATATCCTCTTGGCAGGCTCTACCTCGGAGCACCTTCTCTCACCACTGATGCAGCATTTTACGAATGCCGTGACCACTACAGCTAGCCATCCCTTTTTGCTGTGTTACGGGTATGCTCCCTCGGAGGAGGAAGAGCTGAAAAAAGAGCTGAGCCAAACGATGGCCTCCGGTGGTCACTCGCCCGTGAATCCATCCTCAGCCTTGTCTTGCCCTCATGTTGTCTTCATGCAGCCGCTGAGGCCGCTTTTCGCTGTTGTATCTTCTCCAGCACCGGGAGATGCGATAGCTGTACAGGACCCAGGGGTGGGAGCGGAGTGGCTCTTCCGGCACGCGTTCACCCCGCACACGCCGCTGCACAATGTATTCCCCACCGCAGGGAGGAAGGACGGCACATTGGATGGGTGGAATGCTTCATTGGGAAGCACGAGTTGTGGGGGTGAAGAGCTGGATAAACTAGCATTGCCCGTACCCGTACAGTGGCACACGACATCACCGCACTACTGTTTGTCGTGCGTCTCCCTGGCGTTTGTGCCGCGGGCTGGGTTTGTGCCCCTGCTGCGACACCTTGTGCAAAAGCGACTTGGCACCTCGCTTCGTGTGGGGCATAGTCTCGACACCACAACAGAGTTGGGGCCATGTATGTCCGCGGCGCATGCTCGAGAGGTGAAGGAGGTTATCGAGCGGGCCACCGTAGGAAAGTCCGCTGTGCTATGGGAGCAGGTATGTGGCGGCTTCGCATTGCCTCTGACGGCAGTCACCGGTCCCGGTAACTATATCGTCCCGTGCATTCTGTATACCCCGCTGCCATCTGTGGGGACTGGTGTTGACGATGCAGTACAACAGGTCTGTTCCTCTGTTCAGATGCTTCTGCGGCCACTAGAGGCGCGACATGGTGGCGCTGGTGGATACCTGTTGTTCCTGTGTCTCTACGATGGAGAGAGCGGGCTCATTCTTAATGCCGTTCAGGAAATGGCCAAAAGATTATCCTGCGCAACGGTTAGCGTATGACCTTGTTCAATGAAGAACATAGAAGTCTGTGGACGTATATGTGCTTGCTGTTTTCAGTACGTCTCTATCGTGCACTTGCAGGAGAGCTGTCTTTGGCCTACGTTCAGCCCAGAGCGCCGGTGATTAGGGTTGCTCTTTCTCTGGTAGACGCCAGCCTGCCACCAGTCCCAGGCCAATAGGGCTGGGAATAATGCTGGTGCTTGGCTTCCCCTGCGATGGGGTACTGGACCCTGGCGCCGCGGCGAGGTGGCAAGCATCATCAGGCGGAATACGTGCATCTGCGCGGGCTAGCAGGGGAGCTTATGGAGCAATAGTCTTTCCTTGTCCACTAGGGAACGATGGCGCGCGTGCTAGCGCTCTGTGCGTGCCTCATGGCTCTAGAGACATTGGTGGAAAGTACTTTAGGCCCACACTCCCGGGCAGAGTGGGGCGTGGACGTTATTTGATGCGGTATGTGGGGCCCTGGCTGCGCTCTAACGGCGCAGAAAGCCATGCGGGCTATCCTCCCTGTTTGTTAGTTTTCATGCCTGTTGCTCTTTTGTTCTGTATCACTCCTTTCCTTTCTCAGAAGCTCTGGTGCTGACCTCAGTCGGCTTTTTTTTTTTTACATTCCTCCAACTCGACCCTCAGAGGGTGTTATCCTCTGCGTGTGCCGGCCCCAGTTATATGTGTCCTCGCCCGCCATGAGCCACGTTTATTCCTTTTCTGAAGTTGACGACTTCCTGTGGCGCTTTTTTGCTACTCCCTCGCACAAGACACAACACAGTGCAGTGGAACCACACCTGCTTCCTTCCCGGCATGCCGAGCGAGAGGCCTTTCGCGCTCAGTGGCTCCAGCACTATTCCATGCTGGAGTTGGCACCGGAAGAGAAAGGTGGTCTCTGGCAGCGTTACTTCTACACATGGCTGAATCCATACATCCGACTGGCTGCCCAGGAGAAGCTGGAGGAAGAACATTTCCCGCCTCCCCAGAGGGCGCACAGGGCGCTGCTTAGCGGTAGCCGCCTGAGCGAAGCGTTCCGCACGGAGGAGATACGAGATGGCCGCAACGCCTGGCTTCCTTACATAGAGACAGTGACCCTCAGCAGTGCCGTTTCTAGTGCAGGAGCGTTGAACGCCAAGATGACTGCATCGGATTCGGTGACGCATCGCCATGTGGAGTTCAACCGATTAGCCGAGGTATCGTTCCGCGGGGAGCCACATGTGCGTGGACGGCTGCGCTGGGTCGGCTACGTGACGGCGAGCGACACACCTCGACAGCTATTCGCCGGAATCGAGTGGACAGATGCCTTACCATCCTATCGCGCGGCGCTTTTAGCTGAGCACGCGGATGTGCCGTGGCACCGGCGGGAGCAGCTGCGCGGGAGCCAATCACTGAGGGGCGTTCTACAGCGGTTTCTGCACTACGTTACTCTCCGCTTTTGGGTTACGGCTAGACAGGGTGAAGGAGGGATGGGCGGAGTGGAGGGCATCGTGCACAGCGGACGAGTACAGGGGGAAGACCTCTTCTGTCAAGCACAGATGGACGTTCCTCCCTGCTGCACCTGTGAACGTGTGGAGGATATTGTTTTGCTAGCAGCAGCATCGAAGGGCATCCCCTGCCCTCGGACGCCATCGTTGATGCGGGTGCTAGTCAAATCTTTTTTTGGGGATGTCGTTTGTATTGCCGCTCCCGCCTTGGCTGCGCTTTTGTGCCGATTGGCTGCGCCTATTCTACTGGAACTGTATGTGAAGTATTTGGAGGGCAGTACGCCGTCGGGGGTGGATCACAAGACGGGGGTAATGCTCATTGTTGTCTTCGCAGTGGTGAACATGATGCAGCCCTTTGCCGATAACAAGGATGAGCAGCGCCAGGGCCGTCTCAGCAGCTTACTGTCCAGCTCAACGCTCGCCCTTTTAGTTGAGAAGTGCCTGACAATACAATCCTTTGCGTTGCCTGAAATGAGTGCAGGCCGCGTTCTCACGATGGCGGGGAGTGATATGGAGAACATTAACGGCTTTGCGCTAAACGGCATCTTTCTTATCGTTGCACCCCTGGAGCTTCTCTGTGCGGTGGGACTGCTCTACCGTCTTGTAGGGTGGTGTGCTTTGTCGTGTATACTGGTGGTGCTTGCCGCACTTCCGGTGCAGATGCTAGTCGCTTCGTGGCAAGGGCGGCTGCAGCGTGAGCTAGCGACCTGCACCGACGAACGACTGCGTGCGACCAACGAACTCTTCTCCGGTATCCGTGTGGTGAAGACGATGGTGTGGGAGCACCGGTTTGTTCGCTCGATTGAAGCCGCCCGCGAGCGGGAGTTGGATTTCCGGCGTCGTCTTCAGGTCAGCTACAGTGTTTCGATGGGGGTGGTGGATGCAGTTCCATTGCTGATGACTGCTTCCATCTTTACGATCTACACAATGACCGGTAACGCACTCGAGGCCAGTATTGTGTTTCCGGTTATTGCCCTGTTGAATGCCATCTCCTGGCCGTGCTATATCTTCCCTACTGCCGTCAACTCGCTCGTTAAGTTCTGTGTGTCAGTGGACCGTCTAACGAGGTTCCTTGAGAGTGACGATAAACATACGACGCTGAGGGATATAGAGGAACTCTTTTCTACCCCCGAGAAGACGAATGAGCCATCTGACGAGCCGGCACCAGCGGTGTTGCTGGAGAGCGCCACAGTACTCGCCACCGTTGCCCATCGTCTCCCTTTGGCCTCTCCCTCAGGTGTAATGAGCGGAGCACCACGATGGGTGCGGGCGTTTCTTAGGCCAAAGCGTCAGCCCGTGGAGCTCGAGTGGTCCACTAGCAATTCGGTTGATGCGGATCGGCCGTGCTGCCCAATGATGCCAGGCGACAGCCATACCCTTGAACCCGCGGTGGAGCCCGCTGAAGGAGGTGACAGCGCCCACGATTCCAGTGGCAAAGTGAGATACTCTCTGGTTCCAATGCCGCTTCTGGCAGATGTGAGTCTTCGAATTCCGCGTGGGACGCTAACTGTGATTATTGGTCCCACTGGCAGTGGGAAGTCAGCGCTTCTCTCGGCACTGCTGGGGACTTTTGATATTGCCCCCGACAAAGGACGCGCGTGGGTGACGAGTAATGTCGCCTACGTGCCACAGCAGCCCTGGATTATGCAGGACACAATTCTAGCCAACATCAACTTCCTGGAGGTCGACAGGTCAAGGTTGAAGAGATCAGGCACTGTGGCGCACACAACCGAGCACTTAAAAGCATGTCCTTTGGGAAATCCGGCAACAGGACTGGCTGCGTCGCAGTGTGAGTTGACGCAGGCGAACAGGGAGCGACTCATGCGCGCTGTTCGTGTGTGCCATCTAGAACAGGACATTGAACAGCTGCAGCATGGGCTACTGACTGAGATTGGTGAAAAGGGTGTCAACCTCAGCGGGGGACAACGCGCGCGTGTGAGTCTAGCTCGGGCGGTATACGCGGACCGCCTTGTGTATCTACTAGACGATCCACTGTCCGCGCTCGATGCGCATGTCAGCAAGCGCGTCTTCGAGGATGTCATCCAGCACGAACTGCAGGGCAAGACACGTATTCTTGTCACGCACCAACTGCACGTACTACCCAGTGCCGACTGTATTGTTGTGATGCAGGGCGGGCGGTCTGTCTTTAGCGGCAGCTACGAAGCCTATGCGCAGTCTTCATGGAAAGCAATAATGGAGGAGGCGGTGAAGGCTGAGGAAGCGGAGAGCGCTGCTCCATCCTTCACCACTGAAGAGACACGTATGCCAGTCTTCTCACCAACGGGCGAGACAGAGATAGTTGACCGCTTCCCATCTTCGCCTCATGACAACGAACTGGGCAGTACGCTAAGTGGAGCAGACCAACCCCGCGCACATTCTTCCGAAGCGTTGAGGAACGGGCAGAATCCGGTAGAGATGAATACTGAGGAAGAGCTGACGGTGGCGCCTCTCCACGAGGCATCAGCTGAAAGGCATCTCATCAGCGAGGAGGAAAAGGCGGTGGGCCGTGTGCCTTGGTCCGTGTATTGCCGCTGCTTTCAAGCTGGCGGGGGATATCTGAAGGCGTTGCTGACAGTAGGTGCGTTCCTTTCCTCACAGCTCTTCTTCATCGCAGGCAGTGTATGGCTGTCCTTCTGGTCAGCCCACCGCTTTTCGTCGATGTCGGAACGACAGTATCTTGGCATCTATCTTCTCATTGTCCTATGCGCTATTCTTCTTCAACCGCTGGCATACGCATGTACCTACCGATTCATACTACGCACTGGGCGCTCTCTCCATCAAGCCTTGCTGCACTCGCTAGCGGCGGGCACGCTGACATTCTTTGAGTCCACACCCATCGGCCGAGTGCTGAACCGATTCTCTCATGACATGTACGTCCTGGAGGATGAGCTTCCGAGGGAGTACCTCTTACTAGTTGATATCGCAGGGATAACGCTGATGGGACTGGGGGTGACTATCTTCGCTACACCCTACACCCTCCTCGTGATCGCCGCCACGGCGATCGCCTTTTACTACTTTCTTTCATACTACGTCACAGTCATTCGGGAGGTGCGCCGCCGCACAAGCATCGCGCAGTCGCCCTTCTTCTCCATACTCGGGGCCATTCTTGATGGTCGTGAGACACTCGCCGCGTACGGTAAGTGCCATGTGATCTTTGCGGAATCCCTTCATCGCCTGGACAAGTTGTACAGCTGCACCTACCTGCTACGCGTTGTGAACCAGTGGCTCTCCATCCGTGTACAGTACATTGGGAGCATCATCATCGTCGCCGTGGTTTGTATCGGTGTGTTGCAGAAGTGGTTCACCAATGATGTGGAGACAACGCGCCGACAGGTTGGTCTCATCTCTCTTAGCCTCACGATGACACTCAATCTGTTCTGGACACTGCCGTTTCTTGTTCGTCAGGCCGCCTCTGTGGAAGCTGCCATGAATAGCGCGCAGCGGGTGCTACACTACGTCGATCTCGAGGATCGAGAGGAGCTAGAGATAGAGTCCACGGACTTCTCATTAAAGATGGGGGAGGTGGTGGTGGTGGATGTGCCAGCAGAAATGTCCGAGCATCCAACAGCGAACATCGACAACCAGGGCGGTGCGGAAAAGGAAGCTGGCTCGTTAGTCTTCCAGCACGTTGATTTACGATATCGTCCGCATCTGCCGCTGGTACTGCGTGATGTTAGTTTCTCGATTCTTCCGCGAGAGACTGTCGGTGTGGTGGGGCGGACAGGCAGCGGCAAGTCCACTCTGTTGTTGGCGTTTTTGCGGCTGGTAGAGGTGTGTGGTGGCGAGATCCATGTCTCCGGGAGGCCAATCCGGTCCTACACTCTTCCAGCTCTACGCCGGCGCTTTGCGATGATCCCGCAGGACCCAGCCCTCTTTGAGGGAACCATCCGGAGTAACTTGGATCCCTTTTCGGAACACACCGATGGGGCGCTACACGAGGCACTGCGTATGGTGGGACTATCATGTAGGCAGGACGGTAGCGACTCCACGGTGTCGCTGGAAACGATGGTGCAGAGCGGTGGGAGCAACTTCAGTGTCGGGCAACGGCAGCTGATGTGTCTGGCCCGTGTGCTGCTGAGACAGGGCGTGGACTTCGTGTTGATGGACGAAGCGACCGCCAACGTGGATCCACTTCTGGACCGGAGGATTCAGAAAGTTGTGGCGGAGGGGTTTTCTGGCTACACGGTGGTAACGATTGCACATCGTCTGCGAACTGTGGTTGGATACGATCGCATTCTAGTCCTGCAACAGGGTAAGTTGGTAGAGGAGGGGCGACCCTCCACCCTACTGCGCAATGAATGTTCCTACTTTTATCGCATGGTGGCACAGAGTGCCGCTTCGGTAGGAACGGGGCGAGAGCAGCAGGACCGGGGTGAGACAGCGGAGGACGAGGCAGAGAGGGCGGCGCGCCAGAAACAGCAAACGGAGCGCTTAGTGGCGCATTTTTTGAGCGAGTGTAAGTAACTCATTTTTAGGGCCGGCTAATGGCTTCTGGCTGAAGTGACTCTAAGTCACCGTTCAGCACTCTGACTTGAGCGCCCCACAGAGTCAAGTCAGTTGGGCATTTTTTTCTTGGATATGTCAGGTGGCGGTGTTCGTAGGGTGGCGTGTGGGAATAAGAGAAGTTGTTCGATAGGGGCACACCACCTTTCTGTGCACCATACATACGCGTTGTGGTATGCATGGTGCCGGCCCTTTCCGCATCTTAAATCTCGAAGAATGGAGTGTAATTATATCCACTCACCCCCTTCCCTCTTTGACTACCATCGCAAACATCAGTCCATTGGTATTATCTCTTTTGTCGTGTCTCTAGTGGCGAGGCGAGTGATCTGGTCTCCCAATGCGCAAATCTTTGTACCTGCTGAATGAAAAACCAATTAACCCCCCACAGACCATTGTGCTCTTGCACTTGCGTGATGCTGCAGCGCGGGGGATGATAGAGTAGTTGGCCACGTCCGGTTATGAAGGGGAGGAAGTGTTGTACATATCGATTGAGTACTAACGTGACTACTGTTTTTTTTTATGGAGGAGGAGCGATGCTTTCTGCTCTTCCTCGAGGAGATCCGGGTATATTTATTCTAGTCCAGCTGCGTGGACCAATTTGTTGTGGCTTGGCCTTCTGTACTGCTAACGTGTCATTCATGTGGAGCTTCACGGAGTGAGCCATCAGGAGGTGGGGGGGGGGGAGCAAGTAACATGATCATCAGAATGGAACCATCTGTTTGCTTAACACAGGCCGCACCGTACAGCCCACTGCAGCGCAAGCAGTACATTTCTGAGTCAGTCGCAGCTGGCCTGTCGGTACGAGAGAAAGTGGTGCTTGGAGCGGTACAGCGCTACAATGGTGGTGGACGGCGGGCCGGTACCCGCTACCCTATGGTTTTAGTGTCACCCTTTTACTATGTTGATCTGTTGTGGACCGATTCCCTTTTGTGTGGATATTTTTTTTCTGGTGAGGAGTTCGAGATAGAGGTGAGGGAAGGAGGCCAACTGTCAACGATTCCAAACGGCAAATTTTTGCAGAAATGCACTCGCTGCCCGCAACAGCAAATCAATTCACAACCCCCGCCTCCCTATGGCCTGCCTTTGCCACATGCCATACATGCTCCCGCTTGACGCCCGCATTAATAAGTGCACGTTGCGATCCGCCACAGAAGAGTACGTGGAGTATTCAAACACTGCACTTCCTCTAAAAGCCAACTGCATCTCCTCCGCACTCTCAAGACAGGGAAATAGTTGTACCTGAAAGTGCCAATGGCGCTGGACGCTTATTAAATTATCGGGCCCTACTTACTTTACCCTCGTGTTATTTGCGGAGCACCCGTACGGCTCCTAGTGATGAACTTCTTGTTCCCTAGGCCAACACTACTTTTGTTCTTTTCATGTTGCATTTCTCTATCGCATAAGGCATAACATCCTTGCACAGGAATAATGCTTATTGCCAACCGCCTCGTAAGAAGGCGGGGTATTTGGGCCAAAAAGAAGACCCACTGTGGTTGCGAGGTATGCTTTGCTGTGGCAATACACCGTGTTCTCCGTGCTTCGCAATTGAGGACGGACGCTGCTAACATGGCATCAGGATGGCTTCTATCTGCTGCATTATATTCTGCCTGTCTTGTTGTCTTCTGCTTGGCGGTGTTCCCTTTTTTTTAAAAAAAAGGGATAAGGAAACAGACGACACGCTGAGGTACTAAGAAGGCACATCTAACATCTTTCCCCCCTTATCGATAACATTGTCCTTTGTACGACTTTCCCCTTACCATAGAGCCTACTTGACAACGGAGTAAGGGGGCGAGCTTTCCTGTTACGACACGAAGGACCGACCTGAAAAGGGCTACACCACAATTTGGCCCATCTGTTTCTGTGTGGAGGTAGGGAAGGTGTAAGCCTCTCGCTCAGATTTCGCTCCCTCTGCTAGGTGCGAGCACTTCTTCATTTCTTCCCTCCCTCCCTTTTTATTCAGAGAGTGGAGGATAGGTATTTCGGTGTCTCTGCGACATTGACGTTGCGTCACCACCTCATTCATCCACGTCCAGCCGTTTGTGTAATCATAACAAGAAGGCTATCTAAAACAGCCGTAAACAATTATTGCTTGTATTATTTTGCTTGGCGGGGGAAGCGCATCCCTTACTGTTTTCTTTTCTTGGTCATCAGTGTTAGGCGTCTCTTTCCGGCCTCATCTCCCTTTCCGCTTCGCGTCCCGCTGACCGCTACCATTGTAGAGGATATACGTACGTGCATCCACATAGTCTAACGGATTTGTTGGCCTTCCGCAGAGACCTCGTTTCCGTACTTTGTTTGTGTCTCACCCTGTATCGCTGTCAACGCAGCGGTGCACGCACTGACGATCTGTACAGTCTTGTGAGTGGATCATCATTTCTGTCCTTTCCTCCGGGGCTGGAGCTAGGGGAGTACCTTGTTAGCACTGTGTTGGCTCCTCTCCGTTTTTGTTGTGGTGAGCTATCAGTTGGTACAATTCGGCAAACAACAAGCCACTTGCCCAGCACGGTATTGAATTGTAAGTCTTTCTCTACCTCCTCCCCGAGTGAAGGACACTGAGCATCACTTCTGCGGTGTTCTGTAATTGCGTCCCCATTACTTGCCCGTTGGATTCGGTCCGGTGGGGTACAGAATAACTCTATAACGACCGATAGCTGCGGACAGCTGTGGGAGAACAGCAGTCTTCCCTGTTTACGGTGCAACATTGAGCCCCAACTAGGTTGATATTTGGTTTTACCACGGCGAAGCATTATTACCCATCATCATCATGGGGCTTGTGCCGTCTAGGGAGTACGTGGTAGGGAACGGCGGTAGCCCGCTGCCCTTCATCAGCCGCGCGCCTCAGGGGTATTGTTACGCAGAGAGCCCACCCGCAGCTCGTTCGGGATGCGCTGGTGCGACGGAAACGGCTGAGGTGTGTCCCCCGCTAATGCGCAACTCAGCGACAATGTGTCCTGCAGCCAGCACCGCCGGTGGCGCCTGGAGCGCCCCCTCCGTCGCCGCCCCTGGTGCACCGGGCATGGTATACTACTATGAACATCGCCTGCTTCCCTTCACCGCTGACTTCTTCCCGTCCCCGGACTGCCTGCTGTTTCGGCAGCTTTGGCGGGCGCGTCAGCAGCAGAACGCACGGTACCACTTTCATGTTGCTGAGGCGTGGTCGCCCGCTGCTTACCTCGATCCCACCGCACACTATTCTTCCTACGAGCAATTGGCCATGGAGGTTATTGCAGAAAGCATGCGGGAGTCAGAGGAGGCGTTGCTGCAGCAGAATGTGGGGGACGACGTGCAAGCGACGATGCAAGCCTTGCGGGAGCGATTGGCGATGGTCCTACAGCAGCAGGAGCTGCGCGACTTGCCCTTTGCATCCCGGAAGGCACTCCACGAGCTGCTGGTGGGAGTGACGGAGGGGACGATTTTGTTTGAGTCTAATCAGGCGCTGCGGGCCGCGGCAATGGCTTCGCTGTCGGGCTCGTCCCCCTCGCGTCATCCAACTGTCGGCTACACGATTCCCTCACCACCACGGATTCGGCCATTACCTTGTGCGATTGTGCTGGTGCGCATCCCCATGCCAGTAAAGGAATACAAGCAACTCTACTCGCAGGCCTACCATCAAAGGCAGCACAAGGTAGTGGCCGGCGCAGCGGGACGAGGAAATGGTGAAACGCCCATGCAGCCTCTGCCAGAGCTCAATATTTGTACCAATGATTTGCTCCACACCGTGCGGCAGCTGCAGTCCCACCAGAGGCCATACCCGCATGTGCCCTACGCGAACCCGCACTTCTACGGTGGCGCTGGCCAACCCCCTCCTCCACCTTATGCCGGGTGGCCGGCTGAATCCGAAAACGAGGAGGAATGGGTACGGGTGCCTCTTAGATCTGGGGGGGAGATGGAGCTCCGTGTCGTGGGCATGTATGGCTGCTGGACCATCCGCGAACTCCTCTCCCGCACTCTCTTTTCATCAATGGCGGCTGGGCCCCAGTCGAGGTCGGCGCAGGCCCCGGACCAGGCCGTACAGGAGTCCCTCATCAACAAACTTCTACAAAAAGCTGCGCCATGCGGAGTACCCTCCCACCACCTCGTGCATGTATCCTTCTTTGAGAAACCCGTTGGTGATAAGGAGCAGGCGCACACGTGTGTTGCCCTCTGCCGTTACTTCGCCCAACAACTTCGGCATTGCTTAAACCAATATCCCATGCCGATGCACACGCAGGGACTGTGGGAGGCCTTTTGTGCAGCGATGCGTTGTCGCTCGGGGTCAGGGGAGGACTTCGCTTCTGCCCTTTTTGTGCGCTTCTCCAACCTCCCTCAGTTGCAGCTTTGCCGTCAGATGCGCCTCTTCGCTAGCGATCTGCGGGAGCTCTACCCGAAACCGCCCCATCTGAAAGACGTGCAGGAGCGCATGCGGCTGAGACAGCAGAGCAACACCCTGGCTGTAAAGCGTAATGGCGCGGCGGGGATGACGGAAGAGGGCGACGCGGGCTGCCCCACTGAGATGGCGGTGAATGGAGGGCGGGACTGTACTAACTCCAAGAGGCCAGCGGATGCGAGCACCGGCACGAAGCACCCGCACCTTGACGTCCAGGGGACCACATTGAGTGGGTACGCCGGCGTGCAAGAGGAGTTGGATTCGTGCGGCGTGTGCTCATACCTCAGCAATGGCCTGCTGGTCTTCCGCCTCTCTCACGCGTTCACGGTGCGCGCTATGGAGCAGCTTGCACTGCTTCCGGCTGGTGAATCTACCGAGGCCATCGTTGTGGCGCTTGTTTCTGCCTCTCCACCGATGCTGATTTACCGCGGAGATCTCACTGCCAGTATGGAGCGCACCGGCGCTGGTCCTGTGGGGAAAGGCTTGCCCCCCGGACATATTCCCTGCAGTGCCGTACGGTACCAACGTGACAAACCATCATTTCCGTCAAAGCTCATTCTCCCAAAGGAAATACTCAACTCGCTAACGAAGGATGTGGAGGAGCTCATCAAAGGGCCATGTCTAAGCAGCCTCCCTTGTGACCGCATTGGTACTTTGCCACGTACGCCACCAGAGTACATACAGAACACTTTGCATCCCTTTCTGTCAGACAACCAACACGCCTCCGATGCGTACTCTGTTCCTCGGGAGCTGGATGGAAAGCCCTTTTACATTCTTGCAGAGCATCCATTTAGGAGTACACCGGCTGGTAGCGATGATCGTGAGGGTGTGACCGAGCACGACAACAACGATGCGAACGGTACGTTTAGCATGGCCACTCTGCACGAACCAACGCGCATTCTTCGCTTTGGCAATATCATCCGTTTCAGTCCCTCTACGAGCTCCTCTGACGGCGACACCGCCCCACCTTCCGTGCCCCTCCATCAGAAGTGTCGTGGTAGCGGAGAAGGAACTTCCTCATCGAGCGATCAGGGCATGTGGTACGTGGATGATGAGCTGCGCGCAGAGGATCTGGCACTGGGTTGGATGCGACGGATAACTGGTCGCGCGCGCGAGGCGAAAGGCTGCGACCCAAAGTGGGTGCGCTATCCCCCAGCTGTCATCAAGCAGTATTCAGTCCTGTACGACATCCCAAAGCTCAACCCCGGCTTCGGTCTTGCGAGGTTTCGCGATTCGATAGGTGGAGCAACATTCGCGGAGCTTGTGCGGTGGCGGCACTTTCGCCAGTGGCGGTTTTATCATGATGGCTATATGTTTTTTCATGGTGTGACTCTGCGCTTGGACCCGGTTGCCGAGCACGGTGGGCACACCCAGACGGCTACCCAGGAGGAAGATAAGCGCACAGAACCCGTGGCCACTCCCGCGAAGACGGAATCCGACCAGGGCGTTTCGGTGGCGGACAAGGGTCCTGTAGCATCCCTCACTTCCTTGCTGAGACTGTCACCGTCTGCACTTGCGACGCCGGCATCTCCGTCACATGATGCCACTCCTGGCATTCCACTGGGGCACGTTGGTGGAACCGCGGCGGTGGAGGACCACGGGTGTGGTGTGTGCCAGTGGAATGATAATCTTCAGGTGTGTCGGGAGAGGGCACCGCTGCCCGCTGGATGGTTTCAGAAGGGCTGCTTTCAGGCCACACCCGGGGGGCATGCACTCACGACTCATCGGCCGCCCGCACCAACTTTCATCGTTTCACCACAGTCGACCCACAGTGGTAGCTATGCCACCAATTACGTCCTGCAGGATGGTAGTATTTCACTCGGTTGCGAGGATGTGGAGGCGCTCGGTAAGTCGTTTGGCACTGCCGAGTCTGTTTCGCTCTCTGATGGCCACGGCACCCCATCGTTTGGCCCTGACCATGTGAGCGAGCGCTTTCTCCTCAACGCCTCCCCTCTGTGGCCCCATTTTTCCTCACCGGCAACACCTCTTACGCCGTCCCAAGCCTCGCGGCACACGGCTCACTGGAAGACGGAGCAGCGCTTCGCAGAGCATTATGGCATCCACCGTGCATCGGATGGCACAGGTCGCCACAGCGGAGAATTCATCCCACCTGTCGGCCAGCAGCAGCAGCAGCAGCAGCATCAACTCTCTCCGTCGGCGGCTCATTTTCTGCCACCTCAGCGATGCCCAATGAAGATGCCAACCGGAGTTTCCACCGGCAGCAGCGCAGAACCTCACACATCACCAGAGAGTGTGGAATCGCCTGGCGGGGCGGGAGGCATTACCGTCAGAGTAACGGTATGCAGTGGCCGCTCGGACCGTCGCAACCTCTCCCCTGCATCAGTTTTTATGCACACCCCGACGCGCTTATGCCGTGCCCTCTCTTCTCCCAGCGCACACCTGACACTGGAGGGGGAGGGGGGCCAGATCCCTAACTCATGCCGCAACTCGTCCGATATACGTGGCCGGCCCGATGGCGAGAGGAGCAGAAGAGGTTCCTCCGATGTTCGGCAGACACATTCTCCCAGCAGTCTTGGACGCATTTCGAATAACCCGTACGCGTATACTGAAGGGTCCGGCCGTCTCTCACCGGGATCGTCGTCATCGCGGTCGCGGGCGCACTCGTTTGTGCAGTTCTCCCGAAGTGGTACGATCCGCCACCTTGCGGAGGACCTGCACAGCGATGGGGATGCAGCGAGCTTTGCATATAGCCCTAGCTTGGGCGGGGATACCTCACTGGAGGGGAGCCATCGTAGTGTCGTTCTACCACACGGCCGGTGGGAAAAGGGGAGTGGCCACGCTCCCACCGGCCAGCAGCCGACTATCCCACTGATGCGCTTTCCTCTCAGCCAGTCTCGGCCCTCTTTTGCGTCTGGTGGCATAACCAATTCGCTGCCTGATCAGGTGCCTGTTAAGGAGGAGGACAGCTCCGGTCCACCCGGCACCGATGCGTGGCTGGGAGAGGGTGAGGCACAGATACCCATGCGTACGGCTCGACCTTCCGATCGACGCCCGTCCCAGACGGATAAGGTGGCGTACCTTCACCGCGCGGTGCCTCCTCCCCAGAGGGAAGCTGGCGGACCGCCGTTCTCTCCCGTAACAGCGACACAAAATGCCTCCACAACTTCTAATGGCAGCAGCCTAGATGGTAGAGGAGCTTCCCGCTCACCACGGGTGCACTTCTTGCAGCTAAAGGATCTTGAAAACCTGCCAAAGTTCGCGGAGGATCGTACAGCACGGCCTACGATATGTCATGAACCGACAGGCGGAGAGCCAGACACGACAGAGGAGGACGATGGTGAGAATTTTCCCGCCGAGCACGATGAGAGGAACGGTTTACCCCTGTCGAAGTGTAGCTGCCAACATAGATGAACTCCGCTATGGTGCAAGACTCCTCTTGTTTAGAGGACCATTCGTACAATGAGATCATCAGTCGGGGTGGCGATGGTGTCAATTTCAGTTATTGGATGTCAAACCTTCCAGTGAGGAAGTCTCGGTCTTCCTCATCGTGCATCGGTAGCATCGCCATGAAAGGACCATAGGAGTCTATGGAAGTGAGACGCGCAACCCTCACTTCGCCATGTTGGGTTACAGCAGTGCTTTCCGTGATCGTCACACGGTATTTTTCACTCCTTTGTTGTTGTTGTGTTTTTCCTGGAAGAGTGCTCATACATGGATTTCATGCATACTGCGTGCTTACGTGGGCAATGCGTATGTGTCCATGCCAAGTAGAGCACCGCTTTCCTGCCTCACATTCATCGCGTCTCGTTGTTTTGTTTTGTTTTGTTTTTACTGTCCTCTTTCTTCCGCTGTTCATTTTTGTTGACTTGCGTGTGTTGCCGTTGGTGTTGTTTCCGCTTGTTTGTTCTCCCCCTTTCCTCACAAATAGTGATCCCTGAGCGATGTTAGTGATGTTGTGCTGTCCAGATCGGCAGGTGCTGCTGTCTTTGGTACTTTTTCTTTTTTGTGGTGTGTGCGTGTTGTTGTTTTGTACCCTTTCATCCACGCTCTATATATTGGACACCATCTGCAAACGCAGATATGGACTGGAGTAATTGGACAGCATCAGACAGACCTCTGGGAGCGGCGAGGTACGGCCCCTTCGGTGGAGATTTGAAAGCCGCTGAGGGAGGGGAAGAAATCACGGATAAATGGAGCCCATCTCTCAGCGAATGATGGCGATGCTGTGCAATGGTGCGGATGTGTGTGCGCTCGCCGTCGTCCATGGCTGACTCCGCATGCGCCACTCACCTTCCACCGTTGTAGGTACGCCTCAGCATTGCTTCCCACTTTATAAGGTGCGATGCACTTGCTTACCATCTACTGCCGATAAGAGAGAAGGTTTCACGTGCCGTTCATGTCGTTCCTCCCGCATTCGCGCATCGATCTCCACCTTTTCGCTATTCCCGCGGTCACTACATCGACATTACATGGATCTTCGCTGTGTTGTCTGTCGTCGTGCGTGTTGCACGTGGGGGGGGGCCTTGGCTTCCCTGCGTGCCGCTCCCCCTTTGCGGATGATGATATGCGTGTTTGTTCACAAGGCGATCCGGTCTACTCTCGCCTCAATAAGGCACTCGCCAGAAGTGCGCTTAGCTAATTTCCTTCTTGTCTTTTCACTACAGAAAGGCTGTCCAAATGCATGCTCGGTTGTTGTTGTTTTCCTTTGTGGGGCACATCGAGAGGTGAAGCTGAGCAACCTTTTTTACGCCGATGTGGATCAAGTGAATACTCCTGGAAGGCGTGACCAGGGAACGAAGCTGTGAGCCGGATGCTTGGGACCGGTGCAATAAACGTCGCCCATGCTGTGAGAGCCTCTTCACCAGGAAGGGAGAGGCGACTGCACCCAACAAAGGGAAGGGCACGCGCAGCCCTATCTGCTGTTTTTGTGACACTTACCACGGCTGTGTAGCACAGTTGCTTGTACCATGGTTGCATGGGAAGGAAATTAAATGGATTCTCTGCATAGATTGAACGCTCGGGTAGGCCTCCTTCGGTCCTGTGACCCTGGTTACTCTACTAGGACACCGTTTACGGGGATGGATTGGTTTAAGTCGCTTGCACTTGTGCGCTCGTGTGAACGTGCACGGTTGGACAACAAGGAGTTGGCCTCTTTTTTTTTTTTGTTGCCGTATTTTGTAGCAGTGGCTGCTGTAATGGCCATATGGTGTAGGTAGGTAAACAATACCTGAGTATCACTCTGTCTATTGTTGTTGTATTATTATGTACTGCAGGTGGACCCATAACAGCAGTTTGGGTTCGACACGGGAAGCTGTGGCCATTGGCACCGGTGAGCTGAGCGAAGGTCAATGAGCCATGTCGGGTGTGCTAGCGAATGAAAAGCCGGTTCTTTTCTTTTCTTTTTTTTCGTTGACCAACGAGCGTCGTTGATGGATTTATTTATTTTAGGTTGGCCACCTTATTGGATTGGAAAAAAGGGCAGAAGCGCGGTGAGGACACCAATTCGTACAGCGGGACAGATGCCTTCTTTTGTATCCGTTCGTCTACGGGACGATGGAGCGGACGGTATCGATTTTCAGGCCCGTTAAATTAAAAGGGGAAAAGTCCCTATGGTGTGCCATATGGTTGTAATCAAGGTCGTTACACTGTCCCTAGTACAGGAAGTTGCACCTTGGGAGCAGTGTTTGTGCGTATGTCCATGTGTATGCGTGTGCTTTCGTTTCTTGGTCTTACGAGCGTTGCTGTCGAGCAGAGAGTGCCTGTTGGCACGGACTTCCCATAATTTTCTCTCTCTCTCTCCCTGGATTTGTGTTTTGAACCGTCTGCCGTATAGTAGGATGGGTGATATTTGTGGGTTTACTCGTCCGTTCCTCGGCGGTCCGTGGGGCAGGATTCGTTTGTTTTCTCGTTCAGCGCACAGATGGTGGTGCTTGTTCCTAGAGTAGTACCTTGTCATAGAGACTCGGCGCCACTGAGTTAGGGGCTTCCCCTAGCTGAGTAGCGAGTCGAGCTGTTTACCGCCATCAAACCGCCCTATGAGTTGCTCTGAAAGTCATGTACGATCCACCAGAGCGTGTGGGGTGTCTTTGAAGTACCTTCGATGGCATTTCCTTTGGCACATCGAGCATCTTTGGGAAGAGCAGAGGAAAGTAGCCATCTTCGCTACGGCACACCTTTACCAGTATCCTGTTGTAGGTGCTTTCCGGCATATGCTTGACCGTGGATGTAGCTAGGAGCAGGCGAAGAAATACGGAGACAGCTTTGCTCGCTGGAGCGTGCCGCCCATTTGGATCATGCTTGTGCATGTCAGAAGAGACACTGACCAGCCCCCTCTCTCGTTGTTCCACTCTCTTTTGTGTGAGAGATGGGCTGAATGCGTCCAGTGGTTGTACAATCTTTTCTTCATTTGTCTTCGCTGGGTGCTACATGTTCTGTGTAATGCTCCAGTGCAAACTGCAAGATGCAACGTGGTGGCGGGTGCGTAGAGCGGAGGAGGAGGAGGGGGGGGGGAGTATGATTGTTTGTGAAAGATACTTTTCTTTGGGATCTGCGCGCTTCAGCGGTGATTACTTCCTCTACCTGTGGTTGCAGATCAATATGCCACTGTACGGTGATTTTATGTTTATTTATTGCTGTTGTTGTTTCCGGAAAGGGGGCTGACATATACTTCTTTGTTGCCTTATTACAGCCTTTTTCTTTTGTCAACGGCGGCTGTCCTCACACGGCATCCTTGTGTTACTGGCATTAGGTGGTACCGCGCTGTACTGGCGGCGCCTTCCAGAGTGGGTCTGAACGAAAAAGGCAGCTATGTCTGTGTGGGGATGGGTTACGTGAGTCCCCTCTTACGTATCGGTGACAATTTGCCTAGTGGGGTAGGATATCGTCTCTACCTACGCCACCTTCTTCATCTCCTCTATGTTCTCATGCCATGCTCGGCAAGGAATAGCCACTACACTCAGCAAGGGCTTGTGGTATTCTTCTTCGTGTTAGACGATCTTTCTTGAGGGAGTGCGATTAGTCTGTGAGTGGCAGCAGTGAAACAAATCTCTTCCCCTAGCCCAAACCCCGCATGGGTGTCCTTCCGAGCCGTGAGACGCACCAGCGGGGCCTATACAGCCATCGCCACGGGCGCAACCGCCGGAACGAAATAATTCTTATTCCTTTAACATCCGCTTTTTTCCCTTCTCCCGATTGCGTGCTCTTCCAGCGACTGCTACGCTCACGGCACCATCGCACAGCCAAGTACTACTACCGCAACGTACGGAGCACCGAAGCTGCGCAAGAGAGCGACTATTTCTGCACCTCCACATCCGTCCATGAGCCGGGAACCTTGGAGCATTTCGTAAAGCAACGCTCTGGGGCCTGGCCACAGGAGCCGTCTCTCAAAGGGCTGTCGGGTGAGTCTACGGAGCAGAGAGAAGACTTTCGTTTCCGTAGCTATGCCGATACGCCCGAGGGTCTTTATAATTTGCTTGTCGCAGAGAACGACCTATGCTTGTGCTCGACGGACGAGGAGTTACGAGAGAGGTACTTTAATCAGGTGCAGGAGCAGCGCACCGAGCAGGATCAGTGGCAGCGACGTGGCTCGGCGGCCGCTTCGTCGTCTCCGGATGGCGCCGGCGCGCCTGTCGATATGGGGGTGGACAACGTGTCCTTTAACGCGTTCCTCGCCGGTTACACCGCGGCAAAGCGCTATGCACGCGGCAAGGCTCTTCATGGTCACGAGCTGGAGGTGGACGGGAATGGAGCCTCCCCAGAGACACTCAAGCATACCACATCGCCAGCAGCGTATTACATCCGCCCCATACCATGCGCCATCGCCTCGAGGCACGACCCCAAAAAGACGCCAAGGGACGACGATGACACCTACGTGCCCTTTATGGGATCCCACGTGAAGCTTCTGGGTATGTTTGGGCTGTTCCCCGCTACCATTCCGATGCGCTGCCGTACCGCTAGCATGGAGGAGTCCAGTGGGGAGGCTTCTGCGAAGCGCCGCACCCCTTTCCAGGATTGCTGCGCAAGCTCACGCGATGATGTGGACGAGGAGACGGAGCTAGAGCAACACCTGCTCAAGGGTACCATGTTTGTGGATAAAGACGTGGGGGACCAGATATTGGGCAACGTGGTCGTGCTTGCGGCACACATGTACGTGCGACAGTGCGTGGAGGCCAACATCAGCCCCAAGTACATACCAATGCTTCCTGTACTTCTACGCTGGCCACTATCGAACATTCCTCTGCTCCAGTTCGTGCGCGAGATGCGTGTGCGGCTTCGGACGCTATTGGAGGCAGGGACAGCAAAGTCAGGTATGCGCCCGATACAGGTAGGACTCTGTGGCTTCAACCGACAAGGTGCGGAACCGCACCAACCAGAACGTCAGCGACAGGAGGAGGAAGGCTATCTTTTCGAAGACGACATCCCCAATGTTTCCAGCCGACACCAACTATTTCTCGAAGCGACAGTGGCAGCTGGCATCCTACGACGGACTACCTACAGCATTACCACCGGCTGCGACGAGTTGCCCATCCAGATGATATCCGGCTTTCACGTCCAGTCGAGGTCACTCAAGCATCGAGAGCTGAACGATACTGGACGCAACACGCGCAGCAATTCCCTGCGTCCGTCGTATAGCGCTAGTGGTGAAGGTGTATCGACAGAGGCGCTGCTCATTCGCCGTAAGCACCGCTTCCGGGTGTGGGTCGAGAATGGGCAGTTCTGTGTGTGGGCCAGTGCTGCCTACGCCCGCCGTGCATGTCTGCTGCTCGCACAACAGTTGAACACTACCGTGGATTGCGCCGCGGTACCGGAGCAGCGCTCGTGGCACTACCGCGGCGTGCTACACGCCGGCTCAGTTGTCCCCCCGCCAGAGTTTGTGAACGATGTGTGGATCGTAGGCGAGGACATGCCCTCCATAGCCTTATGGCAAGGCGATATCTTGCGGTGCAGTACTCCTGCGGAGGAGACGGCAAGGAAGCAGCACCAACGTCTCCCTCTGCCCTGTCAGCAAGCGTTACCCAGAGCGGAGGGGGGCGAGTCGTGTGGTATGCCCACTGGCGCTGTTGATGGGCTGGCACAGATGCCCAGCGGTGTGTATGACGGCAACACTGCGAGTGCAGAGCTTCTTGGGGCCACTGAGAGTAACCGTATAAATCTGACGAGTAATCACTTTAGCAACCCAATGCTCCAGGCAAAGTCACCGGCGTCAGCGGATGCTTTCTGGGTTCGTGCCGCAGGCGGTCTGGACGACTCATATACCAACTTTAGTGAACAGAACATTTATAACTGTAGCAAGTTGGAGAAGATCAAGCAGGAAGAACAGTCCTCATCACCCGTACCGAAGCAGCCGGTGCCGTGGGCCGGGAACGGAGTTGGACTGACGAGCGGTGCCTCGCCGCAGGTCGGCGGGGCGAGTGTTGCGTCTTGGCTTCTTGATCCACTGGCGATCGATCGCCGGGAAGGAACGCTCAATCCGGAAGAGGTGGTTCTCTCATGGGCCAAAGTGGTAGCCATTGTGAGCCGGGATATGGGCGCCGGCCATCGTGACTGGGTGAGGGATCCGAATGGCCGCCACGTCTGCTTTGAGCGCTACCTAATTCGTCGATACGAGCACAATGGAGTTCGCTACTTTCTTGGGGTCACACCACGTTTTTCAGTACGCCAGTGGAATATTGAAGAAGTCCTTGGCGCTGTACGTGCACTAGAGGGAAGCAAGGCAGTTGACAGTGAGCACCAGGCGTCTGGGGGTGAGCGAACGATAAAGGACGGACGGCAGACAACGGAGTCTGCCAGTGGCACAATGTCTACCGGACAGTTGTACCCGCATTTGACCGCCGCTGGCACGCCACTCCTCTCAGAAAGGATTGAGGTTCACTTATCCTCAGATAGCGAGGCTGCCACAGAGGATGCCCCTTCAGATTTTTTTGACCTGTGGGAGAGAGACCAGTTGGGTTTGACGGACGATTAACAGCAAGGTGTTTCTTTCAATCTAGGAGGTGTGGTATGGTGGGGAAGTGAAGTACACGGACTCAGCATCCATCGTGCGGTGCACCGCACACATCATTAGCTCCCATACCGTGTGGCGCCCCCCGTACAGCCTTGCAAAAGCTCTACGCATAGCGCGGTGGTGTTACTGATTTGACTGCAAAGCAAGCGGACAGCTACCCCCGCTGGCCCGACAATAAAGCCATGAGCCAGGGAGGATACCTGTCTCAGCCACCGACTGCTCCCCCAACTCTGATCCTTTTCTTTATTTTTCCTTCTTCCTTTATTATGATTATCGTTTGATGGGGGCGCTAGGTTGGAATAGGACCGATATTTTTTCCTCCAGTACGGTATATCGAGGAGGGCTCCCCTAGCTTCATTTCCTGGCAGCCCAGCTATTTTATCCCCCCCTCCCCTCTGCGGGAGTCCCTTTGTGTATTTTTATTTACAACTATTTTACTATTTCTTTGTAAGCTTGCACGTGTTGGGCTTTGTTTGCTTTACATCGTGTTGGAGGTACACCTTCCCCGCACATGTATCAACAGAAACACCAACAATAACAAAAAAAAACAATCCGAAGGTGATACCCTCTCAAGCACATTCCGCGGGGAAGATGACTTTCCATGGGTACCAAATGACGCTAGCGTGCCCTGTCAGGGCCCCCTCCGGCCGTGGTCCCGTGTGCTTTGCCACAAATTCTGTCCAACCGTTCAATATTGCGTGTGCTTGTTGCTATGGCACACTCCACCTTTCTCGGCATACAAACCTCACCGTATGCACTCATTGCCGGAACATCATGACTATCCCGGCTAAAATCGGCGGAGAAGATGGAATTCCGAAGGGGTTTCCAAAGCGTTGTGTGTACGTCGTGCGGCCCTCCTCCATGCCTGTACCGGGTGCGAAGACGTCTCAAGTTACCATTGGGACACGGCTGGATGACGACCTTCTGACGGGATCTATTAGCTCCCCTTGATGTGGATTTGTGAATGTGTGTTCTCTAAACTTCTTCTCCTCGATCTCGACAAGAGTAAGAAGGGGAAGCGGTATCCTACTCCCGACAGGTTCGCTGAACCTGTCCTCCCGAGGCCGTGGGAGTGAGACTAAAAACACGACCTGGGGGCAATGGTGCAGGCCAGTTGAAAGATGAAGGTTCCCCACGCCCGCCATGGTGGTAAGGTGAGAAAGAAAAAGGGATGCGGCAGTCGTATGCTTGTGAACATTAACCGTTGTTCTTCTCATGTCTGTGTAGCTGGCGCATGTATGGTTGCTGAGGTCAAATGCTTATTTGTAGTGTTGTGATCCCATTCTCTTGAAGCTGTCTCTTGGTATCGCGCTTTCAACGAACAGGTGCGTCTCCACCCCCCCCCTCCTTCTTACCGGCTCCCCAACTTCCTGTTCGCGCTGTGAAATGGGCGAGTCAGTTCGATCGGTTGGTGTAGCGAATTAGGGAATCGCTATGGTATCCCTATGCTTATTTGGGCAAGAGAGGTTATTGAGGGGCGCCGTCCGGTGCCATCCCTCTCGTTACGCCGTCGTCACGAATCCGCTGTGCCTTTTTGTTGTTGCTTTGCTTCGTTCTACACTATTCCGCCGTCAAAACGCATCCCTTGCACTTTATTAGCACTTTACCGTTCTGTATCACCAAGGCGTGCCTACATTCTACTCTCTCTATACATCGTGACATATATAGCATTCGAGGCGTGTGTTGATCTTCCTGGATCGTTCTAGAGGAAATTGTGGTATTGGTATATACGATGCAAGTGCGCAGAGCGAGCATAGGCGAGGGGAGCACTTGTAGCGCGCCAACAGGCAACACCAACGCGGTGAATGAGTCTCCCGTCCGAGAACGGGCGTTCAAGCGACACAACCTACAGCGCGACGAGGAGCAAACGCGGCGAGAATTAGAACATCAGGAAGAGGGGAAGCGCACATCCCTGTGGGAATGGTACCAAAGGCGTTTGATGGCGCGTTTCCTTGGTGGCTCCAGCAGGGGTACTTCCCCGAGAACTACCCATAACTCTGTTACTGGTCATGTCCTGAGTCCCTTCAGGGCGGAGGTACGTGGGGGAACACTGCAACGGCAGCATGCAGCACAGTCGCCAGGCCGCTCTACCGTTTTGTCGCTTACTCCCAGTGTCTCACCGCAAAAGGCACAGCGCACTACGAATGTCCATGGGTCTGTGGATAGCGCAGGGCACGTGTCTCCCAGGGACCGCTCTGGAGCAAGTGTGTCGAGCTCGGAGATGCTCACGCAACGGTGTACATCGCAAAGGGACGTAACAAACCACGGTAACAAGCACTCAGCGTGCTCCCTCGAGAAGAAGAGGGAGGAAAAGACCAGCAGCAGATCATCTACAGAACGACGCGACGTGGTGGAAGACAATCGGCAGCTCGTCCATGCGCTCCGAGAGGCTGAAAAAAAAAATGTTGCGCAGTTACAGGCCGCACGTGCACGGGAAGCGCAGCTTACTAAGGAACTTGAGGCTTTCCGGCGCTCCATGCTGACGGAAAGGACTGCGCGGCGTCAAGCGGAGGAGGAGATGGAGAAGTGTCTCAGCACTTGTCTGCGTAGCAACGAAGGCCGTCCCACCGTCCAATGTAGTGAAGACTTCTGGGAGCGAATGAAGGAGCGAGAAGAGCGGGCGCGGGCACGTGTACGACGCGAGTGCGCTCAGCAGCACCAAAATGAATTACATGCGGAGCAGCTGAAACGATGGGAAGCTGAAAAGACTGCACATCAGGCAGCACGGACGGCCCGCTCAGCTGAGGAGAGGGCTGAGACTTCCGGAAGGCTTTTACAGGAGCAGCGCGGGCAGCTAAAGGAACAGGAAAGTGAGCTGCACAAACAGCGTGCTCAGAACGACGAACTTCTCAACCGTATCCACGTCCTGGAGCATCAGCTACAGCTAAAGTCGAAGGAAAGCGAGGACGAACGCAGACGCTCTAACGATGCCGCGCGGGAATCAGTGGATGAGATCTATCGGTATCACACTTTGTTAGAGGCACAGCGCGCTCTTGTGCAGCAGCTGCAGGAAAGACTCGGCGCTAAAGAGGTGCAGATGGCCGACCGTGAAGCAGCGATGTCACGCGCAAACGATCAAGCGGACTCGCGTGCGGAGAAGCAGCTGGAGCTAGAGAGACGATTGGTGACAACCGTCCAGGAGAGGACGGCGCAGCTGCAGACTGAGTTGCACCGTCGAGGGCTGGAGGTGGATGCCCTGCAGAGGGTGTGCGAGCAGACCAAGCGTGATGCAGCGCAGGAACGCGAGAGATGGGTGCTGCGGGACAAGGAACGCGAAGCCCAATGTCAAGCGTACCAGAACAAGATTTCATCCCTTCAGCTTGAGTTGCGCAGTATGGAGCTTCGACTTGAGCAAATGGCAGCTGTGGCACGGCGAAGCTCGGTGCAGCAGGAGGACCTGATGGAGAACAGCAAGCATGAGCGGGATGCGATGGTACACCAATATGCGGCGGAGTGCGTTGCCCTGCGTGAGGAGTTGAGCCGGCTCAATGCACTGCACCAGCGCGAGAAGCAGCAGCACTTGCGGGATAGGCTTGCTCTGTCGGAGCACATTGCAGCAGTACGAATGCAGGAAGCGAGAAGGGGTAGCCGCCCCACCCTCTCCGATGGCAAGGGTAGCGCAACGCAGCGACAGATGCGGACGGCGTCCACGACTGTGGAGGCACTTGAAAGAGAAAGGGACAGTCTGCACTCAGGGGCGGGCCCCAGCCAGTCCACACTTAACGAGATACACCACGGCGGTAAGAGGGCATTGCAGCACGCCTATAGCGGACATGATGGCACGGATTACTGGCTACCTCTTTACAATGCTGGTGGAGAGCGGTCAACGGGGAGTGGACGAAGGCTATCAGAGGCGCCCGACTCCATTGTCTCCGTCAACCAACCCCATCCCAGTGTCGCTGGGGCCCCTACGAGCCCCACCGGGCACGTGAATTCGCCCCCTCGCCCTCGGCATAACTCTTTGATATCCATCGACGCTAAGTGGGCACACCACAGCCTCCAGGAATCGTCCCTCACAGCGGATCCTGATGCGCTCATTACTTCAGGTATTAGGACCCCGTCTATCGCTCACTGGTCACCGCACACAACTCCGAAGGGCGAGAGGACGGTACTTGAATCGGAGGCGTGCTGGTCAACACCGAGGGACAGCATCACGCCTGTATTCAGTGCAAATCTGGCGTAGATGTGTGATATACAATGGGAAAAACGCAATTGCTGCGCAGAAGCATCAAGTGATGGATGGCCCACAGCGCACTGACTCAGGTATTTCGGGCCGTTCTGTTAGCGCCGCTTGCGCATGCTGCTTTGACCCCAGTTGTTTAGGACGACGCCCAAGCACAGTGAAAGACTAGTACATCCGTTGCTAGCGGATGCGGCATGCGGATGTTCTCTGCCATGATATATATATACATATATATAGATTTTGTGTCATGGGTCATTCATCAACTGTGTAGCGGTAGAAGCAAGAGTGCATTTTCACTAAGGTATCATCTGTGCGTTTTAAAAAGGGTAACCAATCACGTGCTTGTAGGACCATCCACCACCACGCCGTTCTCTACGACAATTTTTTGTCTGGGAATGGGCCTTCTTAGTATAACACATTCACACTCTCCGTATTTTTACTGGCATTACTTCTTTTTTTTTTAAAAAAGTGGGGCAGACGTGTAGCACATCTACGAATCGTCGTAGTCTGCAAGTGTAGTATGTTCCAGACCTCATTGTAGATCGCTGTGTGGATCATTTTTTGCTACTTTGCTTGCGCATCTGCTTGCCAAGTGAGTGGAGCAGCTGGGGTGGTATAAAAGGAATGTCGAGTGAAAGCGGTCGTACGGGATCAAGTACGGTGTTGTTGATGGTGGCCTTGTTGTTGGGTTTATGGAATTTCATCCCTGACCCTCCTCCTTCCCCTCATTCACCAGCAAACGTCTGGATGTCTCCTTGCTACTACTGAAAGGTAAAGTGACGCCAGCGGATGCGCACGTAGAGCAGTATGCTTTTCGAGCTTTGAAGGTGAATAAACAGTTGGTTTGGCTCTCTTTCTCATTGCTCTTTCTTTGTTGCCTTGCCTATAACCTCGTGCACACACGGTGCGTTCTACTTCCTGAGTTAATAAAATACAATCTGACGGGTTACTATAAAAATTGCTTCGGCTGTCCACCAAAGAATCCTGTTGGAAGGGCTTCCCCGTTCCACGGCAAGGCTGTGTGATGGCACGGGGCTCATGGCACAAGAGCTAAATACAAACACCACCAGTAGCGTGCTTTATGACTGATGGACGCTATGTACTCCGTCCTCCTGAAACACTCTTCGTTCTGTTCACATTTTCATCTTATTTTATTTTTTTCAAATCTAAGTCCGTCAGTTCCCAGAAAGGTACTGGGCATGGCACTCCCCTTTTCACCATCGATCAGCTGGTGCGGTGCACTGAACGAGCGCGCGAATGGTGACGCAAGGCTGTGCAGATTGACACATACAATGCCTTGTGCCCAGCAAGAGCACCTTCGCTTGCTCTGACTGTGCGCACTAGGGAAACATCCATCTCTATTCATCACGGAAGGCCCTATGGGGATGGTGGCACAATCTGAGAGATGTTCCCTGGCCACTGCCGTCTTGCTTGCCGAGATGAACCCCTGACCTTTGGGATTGCTACGGCGACTACTGCTGGAGGGCATGCCAGTCAGTTGCGAAGGAAACGGTGGTGTACGTTACCCTCGTTCTGAGGGAGAGCAGGATTTCTACTTCAACTGTTTCGTCCACTACCGCTTTCTCGGGACTCATGTCGCTTCAACAGGGGACAAGCCCGCTATTAGTTTTGATGCAAGTGGTCCCGACCCCTCCTCTACTGGCATCTCCCCTCTGTACTTCGTCAAAGGCATTCTTGAGCTTCTGTGACGGGAGCACGAGTGCCTGTGACGAAGAAGAAGTGCGTGGTACCACTTGGAGGCGATGGCATGATGTGTGTGTCACCGACTGCTCATGCTTACATACGCATGTAGTCGCCTGCTGATGAAGGGTCTGTTAGTGGTTCTAAGCCTTGTTGTTGAGCGTGATGAGCCACAGAGGTGTGCTATATACATGCCGTGGTAGTGGCGAGCTCATCGCGTGTCAACTTGTCACGTGATTGCCCTATTAGTACCACTATAATCCGGTTGTGAATGTAGTTGCTGATGTCGTCACCGTATGCATTCGCTCTAGCTCAGCTACATCATTTTCTGCTATTCTTTGCTTTTGAGAACTGGCCTTCGGGCTACGGTTGCCGCCGTTTGCTGCGGCACTTGTCGGTATGCAAGAATATCTCCCCCGGTGCCTATCCTGTCACTCTTCGAGCTTTCTTTGCTGCTCTGAAAGGAAAACAAGGAGCGAACATGCGTGGTCCGGTTCTGGTGATGTTTTGGTGGGGGGGAGGGAGGTCCAGAAGAAGGACTCCATCTGCTATTTATTGCCGATATGCTGAATTTGGCCCTCTCTTCCTCCCGCGCGCGCGACGGGTTTTCTGCCGCTGTTGTTGTTCTTTCCCTTTTAATGTACGTCCTACTTCATCCTGGCGTGCATGCACTAACAATACTCTACCAGGGCTGGCGAACAAAGAGGTCCCCCTCCCCCTGAAGTTTCCTTCCACCCACTGTAGGTGTTCCGCGTGTGCCACGACGGAAGTATTTCTCTTTTGTTTCTATTGACACCTGGGGGAAGGTGTGACAGCGTGAGTTGTAGGAATTACAGCACACGGTGGAGCCGGTGGGCGTCCGTCTCCCTTCTCACATTTGGTGATACTTGCTCGGTCGGCGGCGCTGAATCGCTATACCTTTATTCAATGGTGACTGAGTGAGGGTTTGCTCTTCTTACATCCGCTCTGGCCATTTACCCCGGCTGATCGCCATTTGTGATATTGCTTTTCATGACGGTCTGATGAACGCGCTTTCCCACTCGGCCACTTCAACCCCATCCATGGTAGTTGTCGTTTCGAGGGCTGCCAGCCCCAATGCTCTTGACCAAATCCCCGTTGGAACAAGCGGGACGAATACATCGCTGGCTTCACGTGTACTTTTTCCACCAGAGCCTGTTGAAATGGGAGTCGACCATTTGACTGGCAGAAGGAATGAAGTGCAAGCGCATGCGCTGGATGCTCCACTATTAACGGTAGGTGAGTCTGAGCTGTCGTCGAGTCCAACAGTCATCCCTTGCGCTGGAGGAGGTATTGAAGACGTTGCGCAGCGGCGGTTATTTCCATTGGAGACCCACCCGTATGCTTGTATAGAAAGACAGCCAACCCCATACGGGGATGGCGTGCTAGATGTCTACAGCTTCTGCACAAGTCAAGGGGGCTGTAACTCATCTTCGACGAAGCAACATAGCCAGCGCAGCTCCTTCGACTCACAGAGTGGTAACACAATTCCGCGTACTTCTTTTCCACAGGTATCGGCTGTTGACCGACCAGCATGCGTATCACCTGATAGTGGTCCATCAGTTAGAGTCCTTTTAGACGCGCAACTCAAGAACCAGGAGGCGCCATCCCAACAGGCCAGTCCCTCCATGACTGTCATCCCAGGGAATGGGGACCGCAGCGGAGACTTGGCATCATGGGCACACTCGAAGACTGCGAGTGTGGCACATCATCGAGTGGATGCTGATTCTGAGAGAGGGAATCTGTACGACGAAGATGAATGTGTGGCCCCCGTATTATCCTGCCATGTGGACTCTAGTGTAGAGGGGGGAGATCATGCTGCTTCAAGGCGCACGGTGCACCGCTTCTCATCTTCTGCGCCGTCAATCAGTACGTGGCCAGCCGTCGTGCCCTCCATCCATATCGAGAGTCGCAAGGGCTCCTTGAAAAGATGCGAAAAGGCGATTGATCCGCTGACGGCGATGCATGTGGGGGAGCAGGTGCAGCTCAGGCGCATGGGACTGACAGATTCAACTAATAGATCTCAGGAGTTTCTGAATGATTCGGAAAGAGAGAGGATGGAGGCTGAGCTAAGAGAGGCACAGAGGAGAGTGGTGCAACTAAACAACGAAAAGTCAGGACTTGTACAGCGGGTGAGTGACTTAACGGAGCAACTGGAGATGCGAGAGAAGCCCGCACAAGTCGGAACAGAGGCCGACCAACGGCGTGAGAAGGAGCTGTCTGTGATGCGCCAGAAGCTGGAAGCTGCGGAGCGAGTTCTAGATAAAGTAAGGGCGACAGCGCAAGATGATCAAAGGAGTGCGCGGGCTGCAGTAGAGGAGCTGCAGCAGCGTACTGTGACACTGCAGAAGCAAGTGGAATCCTACACGCGCTTACAGACCACATGGACGGAAGAGAGAGAGCGACTGCAAGCTGCGTACGCGCGAGAGAAAAAAAGCTTAGAATCTCACCTGGTTAGTCGTGTGGCCGAGCTGGAGGCGGAGAACGAGCGTCTATCCACGGCATTGTCCACCCGGAAGAATCAACTAGAGGAACTGGAGCAACGCAACACTCTGCTGGAGGAGATCGTTACTTCTTCGACGGTGTCTCAGGAGGCGCTCGTAAGTGATTACGCCAGCAGGTTGGAGTCACTGCGTCAGCGTGGTGAAGTTGTTCACCTGGAGCTGGCACAACGAGAAATGCAGGAGGCGGTGCTCTTGCAGGAGAAGGAAGCAGCACTCCGTGAGACCTCAGAAGCCTTGGAGACATTGCAGCGGGCAGTAAGGAAAGAGGAGGAAAAGGTGCGGCATCTTGAAAGGGCACTGCTGCTCGCGGAGGATCGCGCACATAGGGCCGAGGACAATCAAAAGGATCTCTCGTGTACCCTCCAGAAGGAGCTCCAACTATGGGCGAAGGAACGGGCAGAGTGTAATGAACAACTCGCCAAAGAGAGAGCCACTCTTGTTGTCCTTCGAGACGAAGTCGAGCAATTGCGAATGCATAACAATGTGCTGGCGTCACAATTGGCCTGTGTGATGGAGCAGCGACGGCACGAGGCAGATAACCGATCACAGGAACGAAATGGGAGGCACCCGGCAGTGAATGAAACCCACTCGATGAACGTGGCGGCGGTACAAACTGTGTGTGGTGCCACAGGGGTACTCGATGCAACCAAACAGAAGGCCCTTCGCCATCAACGCAGCTGCAAAGTAATGAAGGTGGGGCTGGAGCGGGAGCACGCTTCACAAGAGCATACTCAAGAGCATGTGACACTGGAGAACGCATCCCTCGCCGTGATGGAGCGGCGCCTCATGGAGGGCAGTCTGTACCGACTTGGCGAGCTTCCATTTAAGCGATATAGTCCTGGGAATAACATGGCTGGCTCGCTCTCTCACCAGGACGATGAGCCGACTCCATCCGTGTGCGTTGGCTCACACTCACTTGTCTGTCAACGTTTACCGAGTGCAGGTACTTGGTGGCAAGAGCATCTGTTTGCACTGGCCGATTACGTCGACCGCAGTGTTGATGCCCTTCAGCTCGCCCATGAAGCCAGTATCCGTGTTGCTCGCCATGAGGGTCCGGCGACGTCGTATTGGCCGACGCAAGAGGTTCGTCGGATGAGCGATTCAGTCCCACCTGGACCGCCGGACGGCATGAACAACTGCCTGTCGCACCTCCGCATCGCAGCAGAACTTCTTGAAATATTGCTGGCCGAGGGGACTGTGCCCTGTGGACTCATCGCGACGTTTGTGCACGGAATAATCGCCCGTCTTCAGCGGGCTTTGCTTTTATTGATATCCCTCCGTCACAAGCTTGACTTACATTCCGGCCAGGTGCGGGCACCACAGCCTGTATGCGTTGAGAGAAATTCATCAGTGCATCCTGGGACAATGGGAGAGACTTACTCCTCAACCACGAAGACACCCGCTGAAGTCGGACGCATAGCATGGTGGGTGATTCGCCATCTGCCTGCCTTCCTTCAGAGGCTCCGTGAAAGCTCCCACGAGGGCGCACCATCTCCGATTGTATCCACAGAAATAACTCAGCAACATGAATTGGGCGTACGATGCACACCGCAGAACTACAACAGGAGGATGGAGAGCCGTATTGACACAGTTACAGACATTCAGACCTCGACGCAACATTTTATGCCGGATGCGACACGGCATGATATCTCTTCTGGTAACTACATCCGCGAAGTTCGTGGTCCTAGCGTGGTCAGACCCGCTGATGCTGAACCTCCCTCTCTGCCATCTCAGCCCGTTGGCCAACATCCTTTTGCAAGCACGATACTATCGCTGACACTCAGCACTTGCGGAATGTCACCGGTGAGGCCCTGTCCACTCTCCGCATCGAGCCTCTCTTGTACCAGCCACCCCTCAATATATGCCAGTGATACAAATCTGCCAGATCTTACCGCTTCTCACACGGAGAGTGTTCTTCCACGGTGCGCGCGTGACAGTCAGGCATAGTCAGAATAGTGACAGCTGGCTGGACGGAAAAGTTCCGTAGCACTTGCAGTCTAGCCTATTAGCAAGCCCATAGGGCATAGAGAACTTTAAAGAAAGGGTGGCGGACGGCAGCACGGTACACCGTAGCATGCCGGGGCGGATGCACATCCGCTCACAGCCCTGGGCCCCTTCATCTGCACCGCGCGTTTCCTGCACTCGTGATCCTTTAAGCGTTGAGGGAATACCCGTACTACAGCTCCCATTGCTTGGTGTGAGGGAACGAGATGAGCAAGGTGGAGGTAAGGGTGGAAGCGGCCTGTGTCTTACACCTCTCAAACTACAGGATCTATAATTTGCAGAGTGACGTCGTTTGTAGTGTGTCCTTCTGTACAGTAATATCATTACAATTACTTTTGGCCTGCCAACGAGTAACACCCGTTGGGTGGCTTGATAAACACCACCCGAGGCTTCACTGACTTCAGTTATGATGCGCCAGGTTTGGTGAGGGCCGCAGAGGTCTCTCTCCCTATGTGTGTTTGCGTGCGTATGCATTCCCCCGACGTGCCAGATGGCGCCACCCCAGCGGGCGGCGTAGCTCAAACAGTTTGTCTCTCATCCTGCAACTCCATTGGGTGCCCGATTCGCACTATCGGTGGAGAGCCCAGAGCACAATAACCTTGCCACGGCAAGGAACACTAGACAACTGTTCTTTGTCCTCGCATGTGGGAGGTGTGCCCCTCCCCCACATACAAACGCACACAGCCCTTGTGATGCCGGCCACCTCACCGTGGTGCCAGGGTCGAGTGCCCCGTCGCGGGGGAAGCCAACCGCCAGCACTACTCCTGGTCCTAACGGACTGGGGCTGGTGGCTACCAGAGAAAGAGCAAGTCTATTCACCGGCGCTCTGGGGTGAACGTAGATCAAAGACAGCTCTCCCGCACGTGCAGGCGTGCTACACCCGCCACCTAGCGACTTCGCTTTCTCCTGAGCGGTGATATCGAACAGAACCCTGGACCCATTCTTCGCGATGCGCAGTGGAATGCAGGAGGGCTGACGCAGCCCCAAAGGCTGGTCCTCGCCCGGATGTTGCGTGAGGGGAACATTGCCTTCTGTCCTCTGTCAGAAACCCACTTTGGGGGCGAAGAGTGTAGCATGTGCAGGTTAAACGCACACGGAAGAAAGAAAACTTGTATGTTGCTTACGTTGTATTTTTTAATATCCTTTGTGCAAGAGATGTACCGAAGAATAAAAATAGTTGCGGTGAATTGCTGTATGCAGTGGCACTAGAGGCAACGGGGGACGGGGGTTCCTTGATCTAATTGGCATACAATCGGAGCTCTCGACGTTTCTGGGAGACCTGAGTGCCTGTGATGAAAATGATTGCTGGTTCTTGCCTTCATTCGCTTTCGCTGTTTGTGAAACAAGCTGAATTGTGCCAAAAAAAACAACAACCAACGACGTGCCTTTCGCGTTGTCATCTCTAGGCACCTTTCCCACACTAAATTCCTTTTTCTCTCTTCTCTCTCTCTCTCACACACCAAGTGACGTCACTCTGTGTATTTGCTCTGGTTTTACACCTCCCCCCCCCTCGAGTAACGGTCAGAAACACCCTTGCGCCAAGACAAAGTCAGAGGATTGGGTGACGATGCTGCAGGATCTGGACCGCACCGCCTCGGACACCCTGAGAAGCTTTGCCGAAGCACTTCAGCAGGCGCAACAGTGTTTGCAGCGAGAGGAAGGTCGTCTTGCAAAGACGACGCAGCTGCTGCAGCAGACATTGAGTCGAAATGAGCAGATGAAGTGTTCCAAAATTCACAATCAGGAGCAGCAGCAGCGTCTGGAGGCCCTTCGGCGGGAAAAGCTCAAGCTGAAACATTACCTACAGCAGCAGCGCGATGAGGTGGAAAGGGAGCAAGCGTACGTGCGGCAGCTACGATTACCAAGAGAGAAGATGGAGGCAGATGCTGCACAGAGCCGAAAGGACATGCTGGCCTACTGCATTCAATATACCGTACGCACTGCGCAGGCCCATGCTCAACTGGCTCAAGGTTTTCAGCCTCACCACCAGCTGTCGTACTTGACGCGACTTGCACAGAAACGTAAAGAGGAAAGGATGGCTGCAGAGGCGAAAGTGGCTGCTCTTCAGCGGCAGCACGCGATTCAACTGGAGAAGCGCGCAGATGTGTTGGGTCTTCATGATGAGGAGCAACAGATGCAGAGAAAAGGTCTGGGCGATGAGGTGATGGGGCTCTCTCTAAGCACGGCATTCATCGCGACGGACACACGAGATGAAGGCAATGACGTGGTAGACCACCCGTTGCCGCCTGCATCATTGGCACAGGCACAGAAAGAACTCGAAGCATTGCAAGAGGAACAGGATGCATGCCGCCGTATCCATCTTCTTTCTAAAGATGGCCTCCTTGCCCAACGGGAGCAGCTCAAAGAAGAAGTGAAGACCCTTTGCTCAGAGGTGGAAGAGGCGGATGCTAGACAGCAGTCAGCGCAGGCCCAGTTGGATGTGGCACTGAACGAAGTGACCGTGTCGAGTGGCAGTGGCGGGCTGCTCTGTTCAGTATGCAGATGTGACGTACTGGCCGCATTTGTATGAATCCGTGCCCCAGAATGGGGCGGAGAAGGGAACCAATATGTGATACTTCAGTACCCTGTCCTGCTATTCGATTGCTGCTCGGCCCCTTTCTCTGCTAGCGTACACGCCTCACTCTGATTACCACAGTCGCTGCGGTGCAAACACGTATTGTCCGATGCTCGGCTATGCCGCAATCTTTACATCGGTCCCTTTGGCCTGTCGCACTGCTCAGTATTCCTCCTCCCACTCACCCTATCAGTACCTACAAGAGCGTAACACCTCCGGTTGTGTGCGTCGTTTGAGCAGCGCGCTCGCAGGGGCGACCAGGCCCTGCATGCTTCAAGTGTGCCTACCTGCAGAAGACGGCTCTTCTTTTTTTTTCTTCCCCGGTGAGGGGAATTGGTATTCCTTTGGGTGTGCTCGCGTGCAAAGCATGAGGCGCTAGAGAGGAATGGGCCGCAGGGCTTCACAACCGCTTTATGTGCCAGGGCCTCTCACTCTCTCTTACTGCTGCTATTTTTTTCTGCTGTGAAAGGGGGCACGGTGACCCGTCCACGTTTTGGATTTGTTTCATTATTGGCGTGTGTTTTTCCTACACGCAGTGGAGAGAGGGTGCTATTTATTGATTTATTTCTTCCCGTTCTTAGTGGTAGCGACGGAGAGGGGCATCTCCTCTGCGCAGCGATGAGAAAAGGGGTGGTGTGATGGTCAAGGGGTGTTCACAGCGGTGGCACAGCAAGAATTCGCATTTTCCCTCTGGTGGGCGCCTCTTTTCTCTGTTCACATCCTCGTCGATGAACCACACAACACATTGGGGACATCACTGCGCTGGATGGTGATTGGGCCCCGTGTTGTGCGGGAATCTTTTTCGCCGCCTCCGATGGCCTGGCTTCGATTGGGATGACGTTGCAGGCAGTGGTCTTTTGTGCTGTATTACAGCTCCGCAGCAGGTGCGCGAAGGAGTGTCCCCGAGGGGGTCAGGGCATTGTGTAGTTCTAGCGAGATCACGCCTGATGCCATGGACGGAATGTTGATTGAATGAGGAAGTTTATTTCACACAAACACACAAGAGATGGCCCCTGGTGATGCTTGCCACCTCGCCGTGGCGCCAGGGTCCAGTACCCCGTCGCGGGGGAAGCCAAGCGCCAGCACTAGTCCTGGTTCTAACGGACTGGGGCTGGTGGCCACCAGAGAAAGAGCAAACCTACTCACCGGGGCCCTGGGGTGAACGTAGATCAAAGACAGCTCTCCCGCACGTGCAGACGTGCTACACACGCTACCCAGCGACTTCGCGCTTGCCCCTGAGCGGGGATATCGAGCACAACCCTGGGCCCATTCTTCGCGGTGCGCAGTGGAATGCAGGAGGGCTGGCGCAGCCCCAAAGGCTGGTCCTCGCCCGGATGTTGCGTGAGGGGAACATTGCCTTCTGTCTTCTGTCAGAAACCCACTTTGGGGGCGAAGAGTGTAGCACGTGCAGGTTAAACGCACACGGAAAGACAAAGAAAACACGCACGCACAAAGCATAATTTGGTGCCTTCGCTAGCGTGCCATAACAGTTCCGTATTACTGAAGTCGGTGTGCATCTAATCATTGATGCTGCGTGTGCCGGTCGTGCCGTGGAATAAGTATCCTTATCACTGTTCGCTGTGCTACCCTCCCCCCCCCCACTCCTTCTCCATGTTTACCTCCTTGATGGTTAATTGCATGAGAAAGGTTGTGACGTTCCCCTCCACTCTCATTTGTGATAATAAGTAAGTGTGCTGTGTGACCCTCTCTTCTGCATCACAATCCTTGGGTACACCCTAGCCTTACCCTGATAAGGCCTCTTGACAGAGACGGAGATATCCACTCCGCTTTCTCATTGACATGGAATTACAAGCGTGAAATTCGTGAAGATGGATATGGCGATTATTTGTTTTATTTGGAGTTTTTCAAAGGGTTCGGTCATGGGCGTACCGAGCAAAAGCATTTTGCGTGAACTAAACTGTTTGGGACGGTGGCACTGGATAAAGTAGCACCCCCAATAAAAGGGAAAGTGAACCGTGTGCCCAGCATGCGATCTTCAAGCGAAGCAATCGACCATAATTTGCACTGTGCTTGACTGTCTGACGCCACTTCACGCGACCGATATCCTTTATTCCGAATGACGAACGGATCATTCGCTATTTCTGCGGCAGGCACTGGAAGCCCCATGGACGTTACCATAATAAAGCGCTGTTCTATCCTTTTGGGTGGGGTGGCATGTGTGGTGCTGATGGTGTTGCTTTTCATTGCCTCTCTTGTGTGCATGGTTTCATCTCGTCTAATATGAAACGGCTGTGTGAGGGGAGGGGAATTCAGAAATGGCCCTTGCAAGTATTGGGCAGTGAGGTCGAAGGTCGTGTTGGAAGGGGGGGGTGAGGGGCTCAAAAGAAACAAAAGAAATGGCGAATCAAAGCGTGCTATTTGTTATGGATCCAGTGCTATGTCGCTGATCTTGTCGGCACCTCTGAAAAATAGGCATATGTTGATCGTACTGATTAATCTGTGGAACAGGCATCGTCGTTCCTTTCCCCTTTGCCATCTGCATCTCATCTGCTATTCACACGTGCTCGCACCTTTGTTTACGGCTGCCGTCAGCTTAGCTTTTCTAAGCAAGTCTCTACAGACTGGGACCTTCCGCATTATATAAGCATTCTGCAAAGCCCAGGATCTAACTGTGTTGTGCCGTGTTGCATTACGTTTGAGCCGCTTACATACTTTATCCCGTTACGGTCGAAGCCACCTTTATCGGTTATCATCTCTGTTGGGGAGTTCCGCTCCTCTTGTCTGTATTTTTTTCTTGTCGTCTTGCCGTTTATACCGTTGCCCTCTAAGGCCCTTTTCGTCTCAGGGGATTCCCTCCCAGCACCACTTTTCTGTCGTTGGCGTCGCAGTGCGGACCCTTACCTCCGCAAATTCGTTGTGCCCCTAAGGGAAACCTTCGCTAGCCGGGCTAGGAGGAAGAACTTGCCTGTTGTAGCTTTCCGAGTGTCGTACGGCTTACCACTGATTTGGGGTCCTCACGATTTTTCTTGTCGCCAGCATTCAGGTGGACCGGTGTCATTAGTCGCGACAGCTGGCAGCACCCGCAACCCTGGCAGTGGTGAACTGATCGCCACCCAGCAGCGACGCTGTACGGAGTGCGCGGTTGGGAGTTGACCTTTTACAGCTGGCTTGATTCGACCCACGTCCGACCAGCGAGGTATCAGTAGTGGGTAGAGGACAGGCCCCCTAACGACTCGCTGCAGTACGAAGGTTTCTTCCCTTACTGGCTGCTGCTGCTCACCTCAGGTGCTAAGCGAGAGGTAGTTTGATCGGCAGACATCCCGGTGACTATCCACATCGCTGGATTCTGCACGATGGAGGCGAGTGTGGTTAGCGTTCCGGCGTTCTCCAGGTCCCTTAGTAAGTCGACTGACTCATGGAAGAAGTCCAGCTCAGTGGACACGATGAAGAATGCTAACCTTAGAGAGGAAGCCATCGGTTCGTCTGATGGTAGCGCTCTCGTCACGGTCTCAGAGCACTGTACTCAGCCCCTGCCCTCGAACTGTTTCTTGGATTCTCCTGTCGTTAATGCTTCAGAGAGGAAGCTCTGGCAACCCACTGAATCCCATGTAGCTCATGGCAGTGCTCTTCTTAGAAGGACCTTTGCCCTTCCCGCAGATGCCCCAGTGTGGCCGGAAGATAGTCTTAGTGACACCAACGCCTTTTCTTCCTTACGTGAAAAGAAAAGTGTTAATGAGGCAGGCCCTTGTGCTCCCCTTGCGGCAAGTCCTACGAGGAACCCCCCTGTGGCGGCCCCTTCTTCGCGCGGCCTTACTTGGCGGGGTGGCCACACCGGGGGTGCACTCCCCCTCACCGAGCCGTTTGATGGGGACGATGTCACTTATAATGCACCAGAGCACAGCAGTGCGCTCCCGCCCAGATGCACGCTGGGCTTCAAGGAGCGGCAGCGACTGTCGTTATCAGGAAAACGACGCCCCACCGTCATTCTGTCACCTAAGCTGGAATGTGTGGTCTCTGACACCAGTGGACGAAGAAGTCCTTCTGGATCTCCAGGTACACATCACCGTACCGCGCTCTCCATTACCGATACAGGAAGCAGCGGAAGAGTTGGCCGCTCGCAGTCTCTCAGACCTCGTACCACAGCTCTCCAAAACGCGGCCACGCCTCATGACACCACTAAAATGGAATCGCTTCAGGTTGAACTCCAGTCGCAACATGTAGCTGGTGAGGAGCCGCCCCAGTTACACGAATGTGTTGTTGTGCAGACACTACCGCCCCCCCTCTTCTCTCCTACAGCCCTTTTACAGACCAAGGAGTTTCCCTCCATCTTTCGGTCCACTGGCGCACCACCGCGCTTGCTTTCCTTGGCAAGTAGGCAGACCACCGTACCCCAAAGTAGGTCTTCAAAGAGTCCCACCCCTGCGGTTAAGCCCAGAGGCAGGAGGGACGTCGCAATGCGCAGTGAGAGTACAGCCGTACCGGTGATAATCGGTGGCACACCATGCAGTCGATTGCCTGATCCGATGAAACGAGCTCCAGTCGGCCCACGTCTACCGGACGAGGTGTCGCCGCATCTTCACCAGGACAGCCCAGCTACGGGCTTGGTGCAGAACCTACTTGCGCAGACAAAAATGGGGTGTTTAGCTTCGGACAGCAATGTTTCGGTTCACCAGGCGCAGCAGAGCCTCGGTGACGAAGCGGAATCGATTTCCTTCGGTAGGAAGGCCTCGTGCTCACCAGCGGTAGATGGCAGTCGCGGTATTACAGAGGCCGGCGGAGGCAGGGAATCGGTTAGGGTGGATGACTCGAACCTGTACGATCATCTCCTGGATGAGCCGGAGGCGTCCAAACTGTCGACGATGGCACTATTCACACCGTCTTTTCGTCCGGCGTCGTCTCACCATGGCCACAGTGACGGTAGCTCAGCCAGTAACATTCCGGTTGCCAACCAAGAGAAGGGGGTGAAGGTGCCACCTTTGCCACTCGGCAGTAGTGGCGAGGCCCCCCCAGTGCGGGCGGTGGGCATCCCCGCACCACCCACCACACAGCAGGGGCATTATTGGCTGTCTCGACCTACCACCAGCCGAAGCAATACCGGTGATGCTCATCTCTCCCGTACATTATCCACCTCGCAGACAGCGCGGAGTGAGCGACGTGAACGAAGCAAAATGCTCTCGGTGCACCGCTCATTCGCACTGTCACCTGGAACCCCGCGCCATCGGCATATCTCCACAGAAGCAGGGAACATGGCGCCCGTTGGGTCCAACAACCCACTACGTGCGAATGAAATGGAGACTCCGAATACTCATGCCAGCAGCCCTTTAGCTGGGCAATCCTTCGGTGTAGTGGTTGAGGAGTCGAGTGAGCAGCTGCAACACAGTCCCAAGCATGTCTCTGTCACTACTGCCACGCGCTCAGGCATTGAAGGCGTTCAGCCCGTCGGTAACTCGACATCACACTTGATATCCGTCGACCAGACGCGGTATAACCGCTACGCATCCCAGTCGGCGATGGATCTTGCGGGATCCCCCACACCGTCCACGGTTGCCGCAACAAAGGAAAACCGTCGGGTCAGCTCCTTCTCGAGTCTGCACTTTTCCATGAAGCGTCGGCTCCGGCGGGTGCGGAGTTGTCTTTCATCGTCTCAGTTGGCTCGTAACTCGATGTCAGGCGGTGGGCGGAGCACGAACCCCTCTCAGTGGTCGGCTGTGCACGTCAGTGGCGCTCTTGGCCTCGGCAATGAGTCCACACGAGGGGACACTTTTGAATGCGCAGTAGCCCAGGAATACTGGCCGGGGCAAGGAAACGACGGTGCGATGGGTGAGGTAGGCATACGGGAGACACCAACGTATGTGTTTCTCCCTCGGTATGAACGACTAAACAACGGAGAAACCATGTATGAGATGATGGTTCGGCAGCTGCGTGCCGGAACGCGGGCCTTGTTTCCGGAAAGCCCTGCCGGCGGTTCGATGAGCTTTTCGCGTGTGCCGCAACCTCCACCGGCTTTTTCACCGTCTGCGACGGCGAGAAACCGGGCGGACGCTAAACGAGATGGGCGGATTATTTTTATGGGGAACTGCATGAACTCAAAGGGTGACTCCTTTTTGAGTCCTGTGAGGCAGATTCATTTGCGTCAGACTTGTACGCCATATGAGCATGGCACTGAAGGTTTCACGTTCGGGACCGTCGCGGCCTGCTACGACCGGGATCCGGAAGAGGAGGAACCACCGCTGGTGGACTGTAAAGTTGCTGCACGGATACTGTTTGAGTCTAATCAGGGCGTGCTGTTACTGAACCCTGAGGAGGAAGTGGATCGGTACAAAGTGCAACGATGCGCGACAGATGGGGAGGTGATGTTGGGAGAGGAGGGAGAAGGAGCCTGCGGATGTGATGACGCAACCATCACCCGGCACTCGCGAGGAATGGACTACAGCATGTATCACTCACGAGTCCTGTTCGATCATTGCACATGCTGCCAGCGTCGTCCAGCCGTGTTTCTATGTCTGCATTGCTTCCAAGCGGTGTGCCCCTCGCACGTGCAGCAGCATCACCAAGCACAGCCTGAATGTTGCTCGCTGTTCCTTAACGAGCTCGATGTTATGACGAGCTTTGATCGCGTATTCTGGTGTGAAAGGTGCCAGTGCTTCACGTGGAAGTACACCGAGATCTATGACGCCCTGGTTGATCAGATCGCCTACACCCGTGGGAGCTATCTGGATACTCCGGTGCGTGATATCCATTGCACCGGATTCGAGGTACAACTGCGTCAGGGTACGACGCCGGGCGCAACGTCCAAGAGCCCAAGCAGCTCACCCCTACTTCCGAGCGTCCAGAATGGCGGCGCTCGCTGTGACTGCGGCGCGAAGTGTGGCAGCTCTACCGCCAGCGTCTCCACTACAATGGGAGAGGTGGGTAGCGTGGGGCATCACGGGACCCTCTCTACGCCATTCAGCAAACCGGTGCGCCGGGACCCGCAAGGTTGCTCAAGTATGAACGTGGTGCCGATCGGGGATGCAGTGTCAAAGTTATCCGCGATTGGTGCGCGGGTACAAGGTTGGCGAAGTTCCCAAGAAGATGCTGAAGCCGTATTCATGGTGAGCATACCTCTCCCGAGTGCCTGCCAATCAGGTGAGTCGAGCTTCATCACCTATTCGAGCCCAGCTATGGCCGGCAGGGAAGAAGAATCGCGCATTCCGATGACTGTGTTCTGCGTCTTTGATGGACATGGTGGCGACGCGGTGGCGAAGCTGGCGGCATCACACTTTGAAGAGTACCTTCGCAAAGCTATTGAACTGACCCGTCCAGATGACGTTGAAGCTCGATCCCTTCTCCTGCACGTCGATCAGGAATCCTGTGCGAGGTCCTGGGGAGCAGTACCGATGCATTCACACCAGACACACCCAGACATCACTTCCCAACGGCAGCTTCTTCCTGCACCGTCATACACGAACGTTGGTTCTGAGGACACGGGTGAGGTGAAGTGGAACAGAGGACGGAAAGGGGTGATGGATACCACACCCATCACGGTTGAGATTCTGCGACAACACACCATAGCACGGGACTCGCAAGGTTGCAATACAGCAGCCGAGGAGGATGGGACTATGAGTAAGTGCCGCTGTGTTTTACCTTCTGTTACACAAGTGCCCGCTCCTGAGATGGAGATGCTACGCGCGTATTTTGCGAGCATCATGGAGGACGCGCTTCTTGAGGTGGACAGTTACCTTAAGGATACAGACGAAGGCCGTCGTGGGGACTACAACTGTGTGGGCTGCACCGCATGTATTGTCGGCATCACGAGCAACTTCATTCTCTGCGCCAACGTGGGTGATAGTGGGGCAGCACTGTACGATACGAAGTCAATAACCAGCATCAGCGTGAAGCACCGCATCACTGATGCAGCAGAGGAGGCGCGGATTAAGGCAGCAGGGTACGCCATTGTGGATGGTCGTATCGAGGGCATGCTGGCCGTCCCGCGCGCCCTCGGCGATTTTGACTTTAAGCAGTGTGGTGGGCGAGGACCAAAGGAGCAGGCAGTCTGTGCGGTACCGGATGTGACCATCCATCCGGTGCCGATGACGGCTGACGACAGTGAGCGGTGGGGAGTGATGCTCGCCTGCGATGGCGTCTGGGATACGGCGACGCTGCACCAAATCCATCACGCGGTGACCAACACACCGAATGATCTCGATGTGGCTGGCTCAGCGGTGGAGGCCGTGCTTCGTGGAAAGGCCCTGGAGACCCGACGTCTTCATGAGCGACGGCAGAAAGTGGGTGGAGGCGTATCTCAACGTTCACTTCCACACGAAGCAGCCGATGAGGACTTCCCCGACAGACACCCGTGCAAAAACACGCTACCGGATGGCGACAGCGAAGGGGATGTCCCTCTCTGTCATGTTGACCCCCTTCTGCTGACATCCGCTGCAGGAGTGTTTGCTCAGTGCATTGCACCCGAGGACAATGTGGAGGGCATAGGACTGGACAACTGTAGCCTTATCCTTGTCGAACGGCGCGTGTGACCTAGAAGAACGTACAATACCCCACCGTGAGGGATGATAGACAACCATCACCCCTCCCCCGCGCCCCCTCCCGCACGCACACCAACTTCCCCATACGGCCGCACCGCACCGAAGAGTCACCAGAATCCCCTATACGGAAGCTGCTCGATGGAGCGGCTGTGGGGGAAGCCATGCTTGGTATGCAACATGATGGGCAGCACCCTGTGCCTGGGTAGAGGAGGTCCTCTCAGTTCATGCACTCCCTTCCCTCCATTCTCATCAACGCCACACGCAGCCCGCTTTTCCTGTCCAAGGCACTTTCTCCCCTTTCCCTCTCAGGCGCTGAGCAATGCAACGTGCATTGCACACGTTGAAGAGCGCACCCGACAGGGGAATCCTTACCCCCGGCCACGCCCCTAATGAGGTGTCGTGTGGCATGTCTACCGAACATACCCCGTTGGTCACCATACATTGGTGGAATTACCAGTTCGCCTGTGCCCCACAAGCTCTTGTGGTCGCCTGGTTATACTCTATGCAATTTCATTTGCGTGCCCACCAGTTGGGTCATATGAGCTCCCCAATACTGGGGCAGCGAGTGATGTTACGTTTCCTTGTGATGTGAAATCTTCCACAGCCCATTTGCTGCACAACTGATGGCTCTCTTTTTGTTTCCCACTTGATGTATTGGAGCCCTATCTTGACGTTTCTTGTGGTTTTCTCACACCCTCTCCCTCTCCCTCGTTTCTTCCTTCAGCTTGTCCAGCACTTGCGTCCCACGGCACCCATGCCTTTAATTTCCGCCAGCTTCATCCTCACTTGTGATGGGTAGAGAGCGGTGGTGAAAGCAGCTGCTGGTGGCTTCTCTTTTCAAGTGTGGAGGGGAGGGGGGCTGCGTGTATGTGTGTCTTTGATGCAGGAGATGATGTTGTTCGGGTGGTGAGGAGTGTTATCGATGCAAAGGAGTGTCACGTGTTCCTCTTTCGCGATTCACGACATGATGAGGAGGCAGGAACACAGAGCACCCACGATGGTAGTAGGCTGGGGAAATGGGGAGAGCTGAGAGCTCTGTCAGTGCGTACGGGACGCCTCAGCTGCTTTGTGCAACTTACCGTGATACTTTCACTTCAAATGTTTGCACTAGTGTGTTCTCTCCGTCACGGTTTTGCTTTGCGTCTATCGAAAGGGCTTACCCAAAGGGCTATGCAGGCGTGCTGCTGTGGAACTGCTCTCCGTCTGCACACACACGAGCTGTGTTCTTTCGTGACGCAGCGTCTTCCCATCTTGTGTTTATGTTGAGCCTCACTGCGTATGACAAGGCCGGAAGAAGGCACAAACTCAAGAATGCCGCCATCCACCCCAAACGTAGGACGTCCGCAGGTTTGGGCACTCCTGGCGCATTTCATCCATGCGGGGGGGATACCGCACGACTACGTTCGCCCTCTTGGTGCCCATCCGCCACCCCTCTTGGAGTGCGGATAAACGGCACTCCGCCAGGGCGGCGACACGCGCCCATATTTATATATTGTAATCCAGTCGCCTGAATGCTATCACGGCCACACAAATAGGGCAACTTACTCTTTGCCGCGCTCCCTGCTCCTACAGCAGATCAGGCGGTCTGATCTCATCAAGAGGCAGACCGTTAGGAGAAACTGCGGAACGCACCTCTCAGGGAGGGTGGGAAAGTAGATGACGCACTATCCTCCTGTAGGCCGTTTGGTAAAGGAGCGCGCAGTGTGCTGGCACCTTTTCTTTTATGTGTAGCGCTTGATGTTGTGTGACCCCGACGCCGGCGCGAATGATATCTTTCCCCTTAGTGTAACCGTTATCCTTTTTCTGTATTAAAGTCCGCATTGCATTTGGCGTGAGGGTCACGCTCCGTCGTGGCATTACACAAGGCAGACACGTGCACTTTAGCGTGCTCCTGATCGCTTCCTTGCTCGTTGAACCTCGCCGGCTGGATCTGAGCAAGGTGTCTGCATACACGTCGGATGGGCCTTCATTATGAGGTGCTGGTATCTGCGTACGTCACTCCCAGCACTCTGCTTTTCACTTGTGCACTTCACCGCACTACACTCTTACCGCTTCTACGGATGGTGTGGTCCTGTACCGCCATCATACCGTTTGTAGACCGGTTTCGTACATCACAAGAAAACGGGCAAACGAAGGATCACTAAAGGCCATCGTGTGTGAGGCGACTGTATTTTCTTGTTTTTGTGGGGAAGCATGTCCGTCACAAGCGTCAACCGCAGTCCGTCCATCTCTGAGCACACGCCAGAGGTGGTGGTGAAGTTCATTGAGGAGTGCGATGAACACCTCAGAGCCAACAGTCTGGAACGTATACAAAAAGAGTTGGAGCGGGAGGCATGCGTCGAGCAGACGGAGCGGGGCCGCCTCATCACGGAGGAGTGCTTGACGATGTCAAAGATCATCAGCATGTATGTTCAGACCTCGCAGCAGCCCGTGCTGTATGAGCATAACGGTCGTGTGATGTCCGATACGAGCACCAATGACGCCTGCACGCAAGCAGACATGGACGTATACTCTGAGCATGCCGTATTACCTTCCTTTGCCCCCGAAAGAACAGGTTCTCAGCGCTACTGTCAACTGCAACTCCATGACCCAGCCAAGCCGGCCGCCACCAGTGGCCTGCTACTGGGAAGCGACGAATGTGAGGCAGCCGAGCTTTCCAAGGGCCTAACAGAGTGGAGCAGCACTGGGAATACCGCAACCGATCTGTCCGCCTCTAGTACACCTGGTTATCGTAACACTAGCGGCTGCCCAGGGCTATTTACAGCACAGAACTTTCCACGTCGGAAGTATCCACTGGTGGCGGGCGTATGCCCACCTACATCAGCTGGAAACACACCGCTGACAGAACCGACGGCCAGTGGGCCGTCAGGTGATACAGACACGGTGATGGGCATGAACGTTATTGCTGAGCTGCGCCGATTTACTGGTCGAGAGTTATTGCTGTACTTGCCTATTGGTGCTCTCCTGCGCCTTGCCCGTACGACAACAAGGGTACAGTCCTCAATGAAGTTTCTATGTGCGGATGTTGCGAGACGTGCGGTGCTGAATGGCATGCGCACTACAGAGATGTCCTTGTGCTTTTGTGTGGGTCTTTCCCAGCTAGTTCCCCGCGTGATCCCACGGCTACTGAGGACATCCTTGTACTTTGCACTGGGGATTGAGGAAATCGCCAGAGCATCCATCATACGAGTAGCGGATCATCTGGTACTATTGCTGAAGCGGGGTGCAGCGCCTATACTCGTCTACACCCCAGTAGGCTGTGCGGTTATTGCAGGGCATCAGGCGGGTCGCATGGGGTGCTCGGTACACGAGCGTGGGCAGAAAGTACTTCAGTGTGTCCCACCTGTCGCTTCTGCGGCCCTCACTGCAGCCACAAATACGGTTGTGTACCTTCCTGCTGGAATCCTCTCGGAGACGATCAAGTCTTCACGGAAGGCTGTGTCGTATGCTTCACGTACGGCTATATTACCCACCATCCAGCAACGAGCGCATTCCCTGCTGCATTTGGTGGGAGACTCATCGATGGCGCTCACGCATGGCATACAACGTACACTGGATGCATCGGCGGCGGCTGGTGCCAAGCTGGCCGATAAAGGTGCAGAGGTATGCATTTATTTTCCGACGGGGGTTGTGGTATCGATCACCGCGGGGGCCCGGACTCGCATGAGTCGCTGCTTTGTACGAGGAGTACGAGCATAATCTGAAGGTGTGTGGAGGGGAGGGGCTATCATTCCTGTATTCCCCACCCACCCCTTCACACCCATCATTGGCCAACCATCCTTCCCTGTCCCTCCTCTGCCTTGGTGCCTTTTTCCTGTTCTTTGGCAGTACATGCTTTCCATTGTTGGGGTTGTTATTTGCTGTTGCTTCACGGTGTGTCTCCATTACGACGAAAGGAGAGTTGGTGGTCCCTTCTCTGAAGAGGGCCCTTGAGAAAAATATACATGCCACACCACAATTCATTTTTGAGTTTATGGGATATTGTTGATAGCGGGGATGCTGTCGATAAGTAGGGAGTTGGAGGGGTTCTACGAGAGATGGCATGCATGCGGTTCTGTTATCCCTTTTAGGAATGTTGAGCCCCAGGCAGGTGCGGTGGCGTTGTTGTTTATGAGCCCAGGCCCAATTTCACATATATTTCCTATTTTGATGATGGAGCATGCCTTCCTCATGACCTGCGTCATCTGACTGAGACCTCTTCCCGCGTCTTAATCAGCACGTCACCTCCCCCTCCCCCTCCCCCCACCTGACCGTATTCTACAGTTGCTTGAAATAAGCGTTTACGCCTGCATTACATTCTGTCTTCCCTCCCCATTCATGAGCAGAAGCAGTGTGGTGCAGTCTAGCTCAAATTGTCTCGTATTGAGACTGTGTGTGAGTGTGTATGTGTTCCTCGGAAAGAGGAATCGAAGGTGTCTGACGTGCTAGGGATATCTGCTGTAAGGGTCAGATATGGCGGCGCAACTGACTGTAACATCTTGCAGCGTTTGTGATTTATTTCATCATTCTTCCCGTGTAGCACTCCTCCTTACTCGCACCTTTCTACAGCTACCCATGTGAGGTATGTCCATACCGTACTGCAGGTGTTTCCTTTTTATATCTTCTTGGTGCATTTGACGACTCGCTGCCATCACCTTGGCACCCGCTGTGAAGGTGAAGAATACCCCTTTGCGCACCACCCCTCACGAGGTTGTGATGTAGTATGGGAGGTCAGAGAAACATACAAGGCAACGACATGTCTGCACGGCGCCGTGTGGGGCTCGATCTCCATCGGCACCCAGATTATTCCCTGGTGATTGTGGCTCCTTTACCTGGTGATGCCACCGACATCCTTCTTCCAGTATGTGAAGCCGAACGGCTTCTCTTTGATGGTGTATTTGGCCGCGTTACACGTACTCGCCACTTCGTGCAGGCCAGGTCCCGCTTCCATTCTACAATGGCAGTACTGGCCCCTGGCACCACAATGAGGTAACCGGCTACACCCAAGGGGAGGATGGGGTCGCCTTTCTTTGATGAAAGCGCTCCCTGGATCAATCATATTTTATATCTCCTTCTTTTCATGCTTGCGCCAACGAGGATGGACGAACTGTAGTGGACGAGGTGAAGAGGATGACACGTGAGTCGATATTGACCATCGTGTCGCTCATTCCGCATGCTACTACTGTTGCATGGGCGTACGTACTCCTCTCGCTTTCATCTCTGCCGTTGTGCTTGGTTGCTTCTATTGACGTTTTAGAGGAATCCACCCAAAGTTGGCGGCAACGGTACCTTGGCTTTCTCGGATGCCACTAAGGGATGGGACGGAGGGGGGAGAGGACACTGTTGTCCTGCTGATGGACGAGCGTCTTTCTGCACTTGCTGCGGAGGTGGAGGGCTATCTGTTGGAGCTGAGGAAGCGTGATTCAGAGGGGGCGGAGCATTCCCATCGCTACCATCGGCGCGTGGAACGTCTGTGGGGCCCAGAGCCTCCTTACGAGGACCAAGTGGAGGACCGCGCCGGGTGGTTTCTTGGTGCACTTCTTTTCACGTGGGCCGGGGGCTTCATGCAACAGGCAGTCAAAGGGGAACTGACGGCGGGAGCTCTCCCACGGCCGATGCGTCCCTACCGCTCATACAACGCAGGCGAGGCGATACTGCGCGGGACCGAACGACAGTGGGCGCGTCTGCATCAGTGGGATGCCTTCATCGGCCTGCCTGTTACGGTAAATGATGGTCTTTACACCTGTGAAGGCGTGCTACGGTGGATCGGTTACGTACAGCAGTTTCGCAAGCCAGGAAAAGTATTTGCTGGAGTGGAGTGGAGGGGAAGCCTGCCTCCACGGTACCGTCGCAGGCTGTGTTGCCGTGGCACGGAAGTCCCCGTGCACAACGGCACCGTAGACGGTGAGCACCTCTTTACAACGTCCACGGGGGAGGCAATTGCCACATGTGAGGAGGTTGAGCACATTCAGATACTGCTGGCCCATGGCGTCGACGAGCTGGACAAGGAGGAGCGCGAGTTTCTGCGGCGCAAGGAGAAGGAAATGCCTGTCACCGCTCAACAGCCCCCCCGAGGTTTATCCATTATTAAGGCAATGATTACCTCGCTGGGCCATCACATCCTTTTTCTTGGTCCGGTACGGATGTTGAGGGATGCTTGCATTCTTACCTCTCCCATCCTCCTACAGAAGTACATTTCCTTTATAGAGGAAGGTGCTGATGAAAGTCGATGGTGGTATGGCGGGTCTCTAGTTGCAGGAATTTTTCTGCTGACACTTACACAAAGCCTCGCGAGCAACAAATACTCGCACCTCGCTAACCGTTGCTCGCACACCTTCAGCAGCGCGCTCACAGCAGTTCTATTTGCCAAGTGTTTAAGTATCTCGGACAAGGCGCTATCCTTACCGGAAATGAACACGGGGCGCATTGTGAGCATGATGAGCACCGATGTCCACCGCGCACAGCATTTTGTGTATTTCGTGTGGGCGTTTATCCTGTCCCCCGTGCAGTTGATCGTCTCACTCTATTTGTTGTACAACCTGGTGGGCTGGTCGGCATTCGTAGGATTGGGTGTTTTAGTTGGGTTCTCTCCCCTTCAGGGCGTTCTAATGAAGCTGATGTTTTCTAATTACCGAGCGAAGGCCATGGCCACTGACGCGCGTATTAAGGCGACGAACGAATTCCTGGCCGGCGTGCGAGTAGTGAAGATGATGTCCTGGGAGCCCATGTTTATCGCAGACATTGAGGAGAAGCGACGACATGAGGTGGCCGTATTGCGCCGAATACAGCTCTTCTCTGGTTTATCATCGTTTGTGTCGAACGCGATTCCTGGGGTGATGGTCGCCAGTGTGTTCCTCAGCTACACCCTACAGGGCAACGTGCTATCGCCACATGTGGTCTTCCCCGCTCTAGCGCTCCTTGGTGGTATGCAGACCCCCTTCTCCGTACTGCCGTGGATGGCGCAGGGGCTCCTGCAGTTTTGGGTCTCAATGCGTCGCCTCACGCGCTTCTTGGAGTGTGAGGACTGCAAGGAGCAAGTTCTGTCACTCCTTAACACACAGGAGCAGCAGAGACGAGAGGAGGATGCACAATGGATGGTGTATGCAGACGTTGCAGCTCGGTTTGATCACGCCTGTATCGCCTGCTACACGGCAGAGAAACTACCAGAGCCGGAACGCTTGAAGGACAAGAAAATGATTCGTCGCATGGAGGGGACCAGGGAGGTTCACTCCCATGATACCCGTGATGACAGTGGCGCGGAAGATGGTGAACAGGCGTTTTATGAGCTTCGACCCAAGGAACTACTGCATAACGTGACCGTCCGCATTCCCCGCGGTAAACTCACCGTGGTTATCGGCCCAACGGGCAGCGGGAAGTCTGTATTGATGCACAGCATACTTGGCGCCATGGACGTTACCCACGGTGAGGTGGCCGCCGATCCCTCCATAGCCTACGTACCCCAGCACCCCTGGATAATGAACGCCACGCTCCGCGAAAATGTGCTCTTCTTCCGCGATTACGACGATCGCCGCTTTCACGAAGCCCTGCGATGCACTTGCCTTTTGGATGACCTGGCACTGCTCGCGGGAGGGGTGCATACTGAGATCGGGGAGAAGGGCATTACTCTCAGCGGGGGGCAGAAGGCGCGTGTAGGTCTCGCGCGAGCACTGTATGCGGATCAGGAGTTATACTTACTCGACGATCCGCTCTCGGCGCTAGATGTGCACACAGGCGCGCGCGTCATGCAAGAATACGTGATGGGTGCCCTCGCCACCAAGACACGCGTGCTAGTAACACATAGCGTGCATGTGGCGGCCAAGGCGGATTATGTGTTGGTGCTGCAAACAGGGGGTCAAGTGGCGTTTGCTGGAACTTCGGAGAAGTTTAAGGCGTACCAGGCAGCGGCACCCTTGTGCGAGGAGTCTTCTGGTCCCGCTTCCTTCACCACCAAGGAGGAAACCGATGCGATCATCGACAGCCTGTCTACTGCTGCTGACGGCATCAGTGCGTGCAGTACCCCAACCGGTGTAACGCCACTTGGAGCTGATGAGACGAACAAAGCGGATGCCACTCAGGCGGAGGGCCAGGGCCACCCTACTGCGGACTTGTCCAATGGCCAACTCATGACCGAAGAGGAGAAGGCGGTTGGTGCTGTACCCATTACAGTGTATCTCCGCTACATGCGTGCATGTGGGGGTGTAGTGCCGGTCATTGCAGTGGCTGCACTTTTTGTGATCACCGAGTTCCTTATGATGGGTCCTTCGCTGTGCCTGTCCTTCTGGTCTATCGACACCTTTGGACTCTCACAACAACAGTATCTGCTGATTTATCTCTTCCTCACGGGGCTCAGCACACTCTGCTCCCCGATGCGCTACTGGCTGACTATTTCTTGCATGCGACGGGCGTGCCAGAGTTTGCACTCACAGCTTTTGCGAACGGTGTCCGCTGCTCGTCTCTCCTTCTTCGATACAACACCATTGGGCCGCCTGATGAACCGCTTTTCTCGTGACATGGATCAGCTCGATACGGAGCTTGCGGGGGACATGATCTACTGCTGTGCGTCCGCCTTCTCTGTCCTATCCACACTTGCTGTGATGATTGCCTCGCAGTACATGGTGTTGCTCATGGTTGTGCCATGCATGCTTCTCTATTACAAGTTAATGGTCTTCTACAACGCCGCCAGTCGTGAGGTCCGCCGGGTCACCAATATCGCCAACTCCCCCATTTTCTCCCTCCTCGGCGAGACCCTGTACGGGAGGTGGACGATCAAAGCGTACGGCAAGGCTTCCCTCTTTATGTTGGAAACGTACCGGCGCCTGGATACGATCTTTGCGTGCTCATACATGCAAAATATTGGGGATCGATGGCTGTCTGTGCGCATTGAGCTGGTTGGCAATGCCATTATTACCTCCATGGCCCTTCTTGGAGTCTTCTCCGTGCAGTGGCGTTGGGCTCAACTGAATATTGGGTTACTCTCGCTGAGTATCACCATGGCCATGCGGATTAGTGCTCTACTTAACGGGTTCATTGGAATTGTGTCGTCAGTGGAGGCGGACATGAACAGCGTCGAACGCATCACCCACTACATTGACACTGTCCCGCGAGAGGAGCTGTTGGAGGATCTGGAGAAAGAATTGAAGGCTCAGGGCACGGCCTTCCAGACGAAACCTTCGCACTGCAACACGGGTGTAGCGCGCTGTAAACAGGCATCAGGTCTCAAGGACGTCAGCTTGTCACCTGGCAGCTCAGATCGCCGCTATGCAGATGCCACCGCGGAGGAATCCGTAGTTCACCCGGAGCATCGCGCGCCGTCCGTTGTGCTGGAGCTCTGCCACATCCGCATGCGATACCGAGAAGGTCTTCCGCTTGTATTGCGAGACATAAGTGTTTCCATTCGCCGCGGGGAGAAGGTGGGCGTTGTTGGTCGTACCGGTAGTGGCAAGTCTTCACTTCTACTGGCACTGCTGCGACTTGTTGAGATGTCGTCTGGCGAGGTACGTGTATTTGGCCGCCCGGCTTCTGCACTATCGCTGCGTTCTTTGCGACAGCTCTTCGCCGTTATCCCGCAGGATCCATTGCTCTTCGGTGGCACCGTCCGCTCTAATGTCGATCCCCTGGGTAATACCAGTGATGGGGAGATATGGGAGGCCCTCCGGCTAGTTGGTGTGGAGGGGCGCATAAGAGAGGAGGTAGATGGCATTGACAGCAGTGTACTGGACGGGGGCACCAACTTCAGTGTAGGCCAACGCCAGCTGCTGTGCATGGCTCGCGCTCTACTGAAACGCGGCGCTACGTTTTTGTTAATGGACGAGGCGACGGCGAATATTGATCCACTGTTGGATCAACAGATTCAGCGCGCTATGCATGACAACTTCCGGGATTATACCGTTATTACCATTGCCCACCGGCTACGTACCATGGCGCGCTATGATACCATTATGGTGATGGATAGAGGCCACTTGGTTGAGTACGGACCACCCCGGCAGTTGCTGGCACAGAACGGCTCCGCATTTTCGAAGCTGGTGCATGCTATGAGCAATGCTGGCACAGCGGAATTTTACGCTGATCTTGAGAGACATGAGCAAGAGCGCTCCTCCCGATAGCGAGGGATGAAAATGGAATCCGGGAAGTGCTTTTCCTACTCGTAAGGGCTGTACTGTCCGGTCGCTAACCCTACGGGCGGTGACACAGACGCTGCCTTTTACGGTACCCGAGGTGAGGAATACCGTGGAGGGGCATTGGAGACGACTTCTCACAAATCAGCTGTTATGCAGCGGTATGGCGTCATGCTTGAGGCTTTCTCTCCGGATCTGGGGGCTCGCCACTGTAGTACCTATGAGGTTCTCATAACAGAGGGCACTGGAGGGAGTTAAGTACAAATAAATGAAGGACGGCATGCAGCACATGGAAGGGTACACTCACAGTTTTGCGAGGGGCTGCCTTTTTGGAAGGGGGGGACGCTGGACGACTTGAAAAGAAAAAAAAAAGCCTCTATTCTTCCGGAACGGTGAACAGTATGTGCGTGCCCACCCTTTTTGCCCACCATACACTAGTGGTTCCGTGTCCTATTGTACCAGCGCATCTTTCACCTTAATCGTAGTATGGTGAAACACTGTCACATGAATACCCACACGTTGCATTCGTTTCTTCTCATCTCGATTTTTTTTGTAAGTTGTCGCCGCATCACACGCGCATATCACCTAGAGTATTTGGGGTTCACACTGCAAATTGCCAGTGGCTTCCCGGGCAAGGTGCATCCGGCACCTCTCCACCTCTGAATCATGGCAGGCAGCACAACTAAGTTCCAGCGATACCGAGGTTTTATCATCCCCATCGCCTACAACCACATTGCGCACGGTTAAAAAGACGTCTTTCGCTTGTAGATTATATCGACTCATAGCACCACTCGCTAAAGCGGTTGTCGGATGCACAGGAGCACGGTGGTTCGAGTGGCCTCTGAAGTATCTTTACTGATATCACAATGTGGAAATCACTAGTGAATTGCTGTGCCGCATCCCAAGGATGTACAAGCGGGGGGCTCTCGAGACCTTTTTACTAATTAATTATGGTCATTACCTCAATCCACACAGTGAAGGTGCGATCGCTCAGGGGTGCGATCGCTCAGGGGTGCTCGCAAGATAACGAATCGAGGCCACACGGAACTCTCCATTTTTCGCTGTGGCACACGGTACCCTATGTGTGATGCATCTTGATCCTGTGAATAGCTCGGATTGAAAAAATCCTATGCGATTCGTGGTGGCGCTGAGGATAACACCAACGAAGATCTCCCGCCTCCGTATGACAGACACAAGGGTCATGTTGTTCCGTTAGACCTCCCTAAAAAGCAGTACTAATTAGCCAGAAAGCGGAAGAGGATAGTCCCGATCTCCTTAGTCTAAGGGGACAACACACATTAAATGGATGCGAATTCCATTCCTCTTCTAACGCGCGAGCAGTCGTCAGTACAATATCCTCAGGGTACATAGATGCTGCTAACTCGCAGCAACCATGCGCACCTCATCTTTCTACACCCTGACGGAGGTAGACTGTGAGAAACGCGGTGTACGCCCCTTCATACCCGCTATGAGAAATTTTCTCTACGACACACAGATGTACATGCATAAAACAACACCTTCAAGTAGAGGATGGCGAACCCCAAAGCCAGCCGGGCCTTCACTGACATATTGCCGTTGTCCCACATAGCACGAACCTCGGATAGCACCGCTCATCTAGAAGGAAAATTCTCACAACGGGGTTAGGTGGCGAATCTGCGTCATGCCATCCAGCCCGCAGGCCAAGCTTGTTCACTTGCCCAACCCTCACATCGATATAGCCTCCCGTTGCTCATCCAAAGTGTCAGGGCAACTCATCCGCCAGCTTTATGGCACCGAAATACAGAAGACTGACTCTCTTTGGCAAGTCAAACGTCACATGTGTACTCGTCTCACCTGTTAACAACCCATCCGCAGTTATTGCCACCAAAGTTCATGAACCGCTTCTCCACAAGTCCACTCGGACTATGATCGGTGCCGACATCGATGCGTGACCCGTCGGTGAGTAATTACTATACCACCTGCTGAAGAGGAAGACGCGCATCTCACACCTTCACTTGCACCAAATGAGAGTCTCCAACTTATCTCGCCACGTAGTACATAATCACAATGGCTACACCACTACGTGGAGATGTAAACGATGCGCGCAACAACACTACCACCATATCACGTGGCTAAACATCAACCAATACACGACAAAACCGCAGAAGCCGATTACTGCCACGGAGTAAGCCACGACACCATACCTACTATCCTCATACGTAGGAACACCACCACCAGTTGACTATCACTAGAGATTTCCTATCACAAAGGTCACAACAATAGCCCAAGCATCTCATCAGCCGCTCGACATTCACCTTTCCTTACGACAATCCTTAACACAGGTTACACAGCGACATACGACACTGTACATGCCCCGCCTAAACATAAGTAGGGGGCATTCATCAGACGATTCGCCGCGTCAAATGTGTTGCGTAGGTTCAGCCCTGCGCATATGTGTGGGCGTGGAACGATGAGGGTCGCCGAGCTTCCTGTTACGCTAACGCATACTGCCACACGCTGGCACACCCTCCTTTATTCCATTGTT
>JAIZPF010000120.1:12167-25344 GCA_020509355.1 Blechomonas ayalai
GAGTCACAGAGCGCGCAATCACTTCTTTTCTCGATCACTACTCCTCATGCTTTCACACCGTAAAACACCCGTTTGCTGAGCACCACGCGTTTTATTGCCCTTCTTTAGGTTTTTGCTCTTGCCTGAGCCGTTGCGCTGGCGAGTGGTGCCATGGTACTCCGCTGCTGCTGTTATTCACCGGAGACGGCCGAGACGGAGCTCTGCGTTACTCATCGTTGGTCACCCCTTTTGGAACCCTCCCCCGCTGAGTTTCCTTTCCCTAGCCAATTTAGCAGCCGCCCTCTAGTGTTCTAGGACGTTTGGTCCACAGCGACCCACGGTTGGCTGAGGTTCCTTAATCGAGCGCTTGAATGCGAACGGGAAGGCACCTGCCGCGGGTGCGATTATGACTTCCTTTCCGTCAGCTGTGGCGTATGGAAGGGCAAAACTTCAGGACCCGGCTATTCTTCATTGTGTCGGTGGCTCGCTCTTTCTGCTGACGACTGAATCGCAGTGCAACATACCTTGTTAGGGGAGCGTTGTTTAAATGGGGCATTGCAGCAGCGTCACCATCTGCTTCTGTGGTCACTACCAGACTATTGGAAGTCTCCATATCCGGCGATACCTGATGGGGTTTAATTATGTTGTCCCTCTCTTTTTCTGCAGATGATTCCCCCGTGGGTCATCTCGAAGGATGTAAACGTGATGGGAGGTGCTCGCTATTCCCCATCTGCCATTGCGCGATCGGCATCACCCTGAGAGTCAAATCAAAGTTTGGAGGTGAGGGGTTGGTCCGTACATGATGACCTGCGTCTAAACATTAAGTATCATGTCGTTGCCGTATATTTGTTTGGGAGGGAGCGCGGGAAGGGAAGGATCTGCCCACACCGTCGGGCACTGCATCTCGCCTGTTACTCGTTCTCCAGGTCGCACCCCGTCCTTGTTGCAGATTGGTAACCGTTACAAGGGCCAGGCCGGGAAGGGAGCGGGCATGCCGTGCCGATGGTACTCTGTTGGCCCAGGTGTTGTAAAGCACACTTGCGCCCATAGACGACGGTGGGCATGGGTTCCATTACTGCGGGGCAGGAGGAGGCCTCCATGTTGTTGTTGTTGTTGTCTCTTTTGTGCCACGTCCTTGTGAATATCCTTTCGGTCGCCGTCTTCAAGTGTTCCTCCTCACCCCTTCCTGCTTTATTCTCGGGGGTTCGGGTTTGTCTGTCGGCAGTGAAAGAGAAAAGAAGGACGTCCCACACATCGCACAGCGGGAAGCAACACGCCGCATACAATACAATCCTCGCCTTCTGTGCTCTAGCGACATCCAGTTGAGGTTACCTAGGCATTTTTCCTTCCCAGAGCCCCTTGGTGCTTCGCCGAAGCATGTCGGATGTAGATACGGATCCCGATTTTGTTGCACTCCTCGATGTGTTCAGTGAGGCGGAGACAGCGAGACGTGAAGCACTCGCTCAGTTCGCGTTTCGTCAAGCGCTGGAGATGGTGATGTGGCACCGGAAGCGGACTGAGGGCATACACACCGTTGTGCACTTGACTCCGAAGCACGCTGACGAGGTGAAAGGAGGTGAAATGGATGAGCTCTTTGCCCGGTATGCCCTGATGCTGGAGGAGGCGGAGGCGTGGGAGCGCCTCATTCTGGAGGACATGTATAGTGACGTTGCTAACAACATTGCCAGCGCTTTTAAGTCCTGTGTGAGGCAGATGTATAGCTACGCATGGGGAACCACAGTGCATCAGGTCCTACCCCTGCCTCCACATGTTCTGGAACAGGCGTGTAAGAGGACGAACCGTCACTTGCCAGAGTTCATGTGGCCGGAGCACCGCCTTAACTCCCCCTTTGCACTAGAGTTGTATGAAGTGGAGCGCAGGGCGGCCCTCGAAGAAACGTTGAAGGGATTGAAGCCAAGATCGGAAATGTTCTGCATTGAGGCGTAACTCGTCCCACCCCTTCGCATGCTGCTTGCAAAGGCGAGTATCGCGGCATGTGTGGTGTTACCTTTTTGTTTTACCTTTTGCGTTTCTGGCCACAGGCGGCACGCTGTGTGTGTGTGTGTGTGCTTTCTCTCTCTCTCTTTCTCTGTTTGCTGATGCCGCTGCTTCTGTTGTGGGGGAGGGGGCGCTCGCTGAAAGGGGAAACGGAGAAATGTATGGTTAGGCTACATCCGTGAGGAGCTCTTGGTGGGCTCTGCTTCTTTTTTCTTTTTCCTTTCATTCGCCATCAGCGACCCTCTTCGTCTCTGGCGCCTCCGTCTGCTCTTTTGCTTGTTGGCGCGAATCACAGGCAAGGGCAGGCCTTTGGGGGGGAGGGGGAGGGGTCCTTCTCAGGCCGTCGCACTGCTGTGTGCAGATGCGTGCGGGCTGCTTCATGTATCATATTGCAGTGGGTGGTATATTGGACGTTTCCATCCAGCCGACGCTCACCACCCTTTTTGTTCTGTTAGGCATTTGTACGTCCTTTATAGTTATCCTCCTCGCCCTCTACTACGCTTGTAGGGCGAAGGAGGGAGAGCGAGTGCATGCCCTGCTTATGTGGCTGGGCCCACCGAGGCGGAGTATGAACTCCATGCCCTCCACCGACAGTCTCGTGACTCCCTCTGCACATTCTCTCTCTCTCTCTCTCCCTCCCTCTTCTGTTTCCCGTGTCCTTCTCATTCATCGCCGTAACTTATGCCCGGTGTACATTATTTCAGGTGGAGGGGAGGAGGGGCGACTGTACTACCGTTCATAACAGTACAATAGCTTTTGTTGTGGGGTGTTGGGGTACGCTCTTTAAATCAATGAGGGATGGCAGGGCGACGACCCCGCCCACAAAGGTGGCAAGGCTGACGGAAACTCTGCCGAGCGTCAACCCAGACCCGCTGGGGTGTAGCTATTATGTTGCGCGAAAAAGGCGATTCTGCCGTACGGCGAAACGCCCTGGCAGTCCATACTGCCCCATGCACATGACGACCCCAAACGCTTCAAGTAATACTACCCTACGTGCCGGCGGGAAGGAGGTCGACGCATTGGTCTCAGGCGAGGAAAGGATACCGTGCCCGATCAACCCGAACCATACCGTTTATGCCGGGCGTCTGGAGAAACATCTCCGAGTGTGCCCTGATCTCCGCTACGTGGTGACGGGGCTTCCATTTTATGAGGAAGACCTTCATGCCAACAGATGGGGGTTGTGCCCTCGCGACTCCCCGCGTGGGACGGTCTGTAGCGAGCGACGGACGCATCGCGAAATGTCACCAGAACACCGGCTGGCGCTTGAGGAGCGGATTCAGACATGCTACAAGGAGCACATTGAGCCAACTTTCCGTGAGCTCGCCGTTCCTCTGGATGGAGATAGCAACGGGGTGGCCAGTCCTATCGACCTTTGGATGGGCCTGCCTGGTGGGCCCCCACAACGGTCACAGAAACACTATCCCCAGCACGCCGCTCTTCTGCAGTGCGTCAGCCAGGCGGTCATGGCATGTACATCCCGCCAAGAGGTCGCTGATCCGGTGCAGCTCGCGGGTTTCCTGGAACTGGGTGCCGGTAAGGGCGGTCTCTCTGTTGCACTGACAGAGGTGTTGGAGTGCTACCGGGCCACCTCGACGGAGCCCCATCGCCGCGTGGTCATGCGGCGTGTGTTACCCTTTCTTGATCACATCGCACACCAGCCCATTGTGGCAGTTGTTGATTGGGATAACTTCCGGCGGAAGGGCGACGCGCGTGTGAGCCACAGTACGGTGCCCCTGCGGCGGCTGCGCATCAATCTGAAAGACCTACGACTAAGCAATGCATTTCGCACGCATCTGCAGGGGCCTGTGGCTTCCAGCACGGCGGCGGAAGCCACCGGCGGGCGTTCGTCCGCGGAGAACGGAGCAGAGGTTGCACTTCAGGAGTGGGCCGTTATGGGTAAGCACCTGTGTGGGGCGTGCACGGACTTTGCGTTGTCCTGTATCACGGAGGAGGGCCTTGAGCGAAAGACAGGGGTGGCGCTGCGAACTGTCGTGCTGGCCACCTGTTGTCACCACCGGTGCGAGCTGCGTCACTTAAATCCTGTGAATGCACAAGTCGGCGGAGCCTCGCCCGAGCTGCGGTTGCCGGGGACCGACTTTTCACTAAGCGAGTTTGAGTTTGATGCGATCGTATCCATGTCGTCATGGGCGGTGTCCGGCTCCGTCGTGGATGCCCATCGGCAGCACATTGGTTACTGTTGCAAGCGAATTATAGATGCCTTTCGAGTGGCCTACCTACGTACCATGGGGTTTCGAGAGGCCTACCTGTGCCGCTACACCACCCGCGACATAACGGAAGAGAATGTATGTATTATAGCTTGCAGGTAGGGAAAGGCGGCTGGGCATCTTTTTTCACATCTGAACCATCGCTCGGTGTGCGGTGGGGCAAAACGCATAGGGGTTGGAAGTAGGATAGACCCTAATGAGCAACGAAGCTGCACAGTGCTCTGCCTGTTGGGACACATTACGGAAGATGGTGAAGAGTTGAGTGCCATATGGCGGAGGCACGGTGTCGTGCACACAGCCCCGTAACTGCGCGGGGGTGAGCATTCCATTGCCCGTTGCAATTGTTGCTTTGCCCTTGATGCTTTCGTGAGACCTGTATAGAGCGTGTCATCACGCCGTGGCTAGTGGGCACTGGGGTAGAAGCGCTACAATGCTTGCTACAACATTCTAAAATCCTGCTGGCCGTCGCAGGCAGGACTCTATGGAGAGGCAAGAGGTATACGGCACTCCTCTGCAGGCGACATCGTCGGGTACCACACTCAAGGGGCCTGCTAATGCCTTGTACAAGCCATATTCGCCACGGCGTACGGGGTTATGCTCCGGCCGTGCCACTTAATAATAATGCGGTGTTGCTATTTTGTTGTTTCGTGATGCTGTCTATTGGGTCGCCAGAATTCTGGCCCAGGAAGGATCTCAAACTACGCTGCCTATATCGGCACGTCTTTTGTGTATCAGGTTGAGTAAGATACTGTCCATGTCAGCATGTCCTCATTCTCTTCCCGTTCTACCGTTTGGTTGGTGAAGGTTGGAATCTGTCTAGTGGGTGGCCTGCTTTTGCGTCTCGGGTAACGAGTGAGGCGGTCACAGCGTGATTTCGTAGCGCGAGTGTACCTCCTTTCTTTATTCTCCACCACACACACGCGCACCCTCTCACACCTGCACCTGACTTTCGCTCTGAAGTGAATATGAGCCGCGTGGTACCAACATCACCAGCTTGGAAGAGTGCCGTTGGGGGTACCGCTAATCCCTCCAGGAAGGACGGTGGCGGTGACCAGGTGACGGCGTCTTCTCCCTCTAGCACCCCGGCACGGAAGCCAAGCACAGAGGGCACGCGTGGCGCACCACCATTGACTACCCAGCGGGGATCGCTGGGGGTGGACAACCTCGGCGAGCGAGTAGGCGTCCCGGCACGACAGCGGTCCGCGGTGCACTTTTCTCCCTCCGTGCTAGACAGGGTCTCCGCACCCAAGGAAAGGTGCGCGCCAGCAGTCAGTCCGAAAGCAAATGAAGGGGCGTTTCGGCAGGGCATGGCTGACTTCCTCGCCGTGCTGTACAATGAAAAGGTCAGTCAGCCAAGCGAAAAAGCCGGCCGCTCTGTATCCCCGTCGACGGGAACCGCGGCTTCCACCTCTACGCGCGCTCATCGGTACAAGGCCGCTGCCAGGGGGGGGCAAGCGCGCACCGTCAGTGCTCCAGTAGGCGACGGTATTGACGCCCTGGTACATCACCTTGTTCGTGTCCTCAGTGTCAAAACAACCTCCTTCTATAGCTCCCTACAGGATACTGTCAACGAGGTGACGACGGATGTCGAGTTTCCCGTCTCATATGGCCGGAGCACCAAGCTGTCGGTGACTCCCTCTAAGGGGTGGGAGGCACCGCATGCCGATGATGTATCTTCTTGCGTAAGCCAAGCTATGGACAGCCTGTTCACTGGCCAAGGTCGATTCCTCAGTGCCGCCTCCAAGAAATCCGTGCTGTCGTCTCTCTGGATGGACGAAAACTTTAACCATTTGGTGCCCTTCACCACATGCAGCAGCATTCCTGTGCCATTGTCCGACGAGGACGAGCCACCCTTACAGCCGATGTACATCGGCCAGCAGGCGGTATTCCAGTCCATGGCGTCACGCCCAGCGGATGTCTCCGTCAGCGGCGCTATGAACATACGTGGGCTTCTGCCGCCCTTAAACGCAGACAGTAGTGGGGAGAATCCCGCCCCCAGCAAACGCGATAGTGCCCCCTCCAGCCCGCACCCGATGCCCTTCAAGGCGCCGCCCTCCCCTGCTGTCAGAGCCAAAAATAACGTCTTCCAGAATGGCGGTCGATCACGCGCACTTCCTGCCGTTGCTCAAGGTCCATATGGTGTAACGATCGCCCTCAATGACAAGAGCTTCACTCGCAAGATGTCTTTGGACTCTCGGAACGTCCGCACCGGTTCTGCCGAAGAGGATGAGGATGACAGTTGGGCCGATCTCGATAATGGTAATCAGCAGCCGAAGCCAGCGGAGAACCATTCGCGACAACCCATCGCTGTGCGAACCGTTCGCTCCTTACTTACTCTCGCAAGCTCCAATAAGATCAATGGGACGCATGCCGAGACCCTGTTGCTACAGGAGGAAGCACTGAAGCGTAATGTTGTAGAGGCTGTGGAGAAGCAGCTGCGCCACTACATCGAGATCGAGCGCCGGGGCCGGCGGGCGTCAGCGTCTGCAGCGTCGGTACCCCCCAAGCATATCAAATCAGCTTCCCCGGAGAAGATCGCGATGGCTACGGCAGACAAGAGCAGCGCGCAGCTGCCAGGCTGTGGGGGGGCTGAGGAAGTCTCCACCGCACCGCTCGTGCAGAACTTGCTTGATTTCTTCTCCCACGACACTCACGATGGGAAGACGCCGTAGCGTGCCTCAGAGCCGCGTCGACTGCTTTGCACGATGAGGGGTAAATATGTTATGAAAGGACTCTTGTTGCCATTATCACTACCTGAAAGTAGACAGGGGTGATAGCGTTACATCTTTTTTTTGTTTTGTTTTTTTTTTTCCTTTGGGGAGGGGGGTGGGGGCGATCGCTCGCATTCGTCTTTCCTTTTCCAAGCTTTCCTCGTTGTGTGCCCCTGGCCGGGTTGTCTCCCCGGTGAAAAACTTCGTTCTTTTATTGCCTTGTTGTTGTTGTTGTTTTTTTTTTTGTTGCCTAGCTGACGAGCGCTTTTTGCTTCTTCTCCTTTTGGTTTTGGTGTTCCTTCCGTTGAACTACGTGTGAGAGTGCGTGTCGTTATCTCTTCGGGTACGACTGTGTGTGCTTCCTGTTGCCGCCGTATTTGTCTTCGAAGTTTGCGTGGCACGCACACACACACACGCTACGAGAGTGTGTGTGGTGTGTAGGTATGTACCTAATGATAGTACTAAAAAGTATCTGTTTTGTGAGTGGCCATCTTTTGTTTTTCCATTTTGCATTCCGTTTTCGGTAATCCGTTTACCTTTCCATCAGCCCTGTATCAATGAGAGGGGACGCATGTGCGATGGCGAGTGGGGGGGGGTGTCCTTCCTGTCTGGTAAATCATGTTTACTTCTGCTGCTGGTTGCTTTTTCCTTGCAAGCGGGCATGTGTGTGTGGTGGTTATTGCGTGTGCCTAGCGCGCAAGCGAAAGTACCGGGGCAGCACGTCGCCATTGGGAAGTAGACTGACCGGAGATGTCCCTCGCTGGAGAGCAAAGGGCATTCCACGCTTATGCATCGATATACGCCTGCACATGCCCCTCTCGGAAAGGGCATGGAAAGGTCTCTCCACCTCACACCCCACATTGCGTTTACGACTATCCCGCGAATGAACAGCGACAATGTGTATATGTGTGCATGTAAGGACCTGCGTTCTGCGGGTGGGAGAAAGATGAAACCAACCGAGAAGAAACTCCATCGGAGGCCCTTTATTCCATCATCATGTCCTTATCATTCAGCATTCTCTTTGGACACAAGTGGGGGGTAGAGGCTGCGGATGCGCAAGCGCTCCAGCTGCTCAGTGTAGAAGAGGTGTCTCCGTACCCTTTCACATCCCGAAACGCCTTTTACATTGTTTACGTTTTTTATCGGCAGTGCGGGCGCCCATGCCGGGACCCAATTTACCTTCAAGGAGCACGAGAGCGTTTAAACATTCACACTATTCCTGCTTCTCCATTTATATTTGAAGTAAAGGCGAAAAAAAATTTAAAGAAAAAAAGCAGAGTCAGGTCAGATCGCATGTTGAGCTCCTCTTGGAGCATTGAAGGGACGCAACACCCTTCTCTATAATAGTTCATTGTATTAGGTTTATTGTATGTGCATAGGACTTTAGGGGAAGGGGGGGCTTCTTCTTCCGTGTGCGTTTTACCTGCACGTCCGGGCGAGCTGTCTTTGATCTACGTTCACCTCAGAGTGCTGGTGAATAGGTTTGCTCTTTCTCTGGTAGCCGCCAGTCCCAGTCCGTTGGGACCGGGAGAAGTGCTGGCGCTTGGCTTCCTCCGCAGCGGGGGTACTGGGCCCTGGCACCACGGTGAGGTGGCCAGCATCACCGGGGTGATGTGTGTGTGTTTGTGTTTGTGTAAATGGAAAGCCACCTGTCCGGAGCGGGGAATGAAGAGCAGCAAGCTTGTTCACGACGATTGCCGCATGGAGGCTTTCTTAATATATGTGTATTCATATATGTAAGGGGAAATGTTATGTGGCCCTTCACAGCAATGAGATAACAAAAGCGGTTGCCTGATACCGGTGTAAGCGTGGCTGACGTCACATGTATGGCATCGGTGTGGCAACGTGGAACGGAAAGGGAAGGAACGGGGGATGCATCTGTTGGGATGGTCCCGTGAGCAGGGCGGCTGTGGTAGATTGCTTGTAGGCCTTCACCACCCACAGCTGTGCTTACCCTCATCGCCCACGTCTCTCTTTTCTCTCCACATGCTTGGTCTTTTGTGCTGCGTACTTGCATTAGTGGCGTTGGGTAGCACTTCCCCCTCCGATGCTGAGGCGGTGCGTTGTCGGGCGCTTTCGGGTGCTGTGCCTCACCATGCTGCCAGATGGCGGAGCCATGACGCCAGCGTTAAGGCGACTTGGGTACGTACCCTACACCCTCAAGACCTCGTTTCAGCAGGGCCATGCGAGCAGTCACCCCCTTCACTGGTCTGGCCTGCTGGACGGCACCATCGCCTTTGATAAGAAGATGTTTTCCAACTACGATAGCTTCGTCGGGCCGCCGGCTTCCATGGTGTACGACCGTATCCTCCGCGAGTGCCCCAAGTTCACAAAGGTGATCCTCGTCGAAGAACCCGATAAAGCAGGGTGGGCCGCGGAGTATGATAAGTATATGGACCGCCTGCAACGCACCATGCGGCGCGCCTCACAGGGTAAGATTGGCCGGGCATTTAATAATATGCTGCATAAAATGACCGTACGGGGCGACGGGGCGAGGGATACCACTAAGGGAAGAGAAACGCGAGGTTCGGCAATCACGGTCTCCTCGCCCCGTGCGGCTCAGGATGTGGAGGAGGGGGGCAGCACGCCGTCAGAGAGCCCACGGGCGGTTGCTCTGCAGCAGTACGAAGAGAGTGTGCGGATGTTACTTCACTCCTCGCGCCTTCTCGTCTACCGCTACGGTGATGGTTGGGCGCCACTCTGCGAGTTCCTTGAGAAGGAGGTCCCGGAAGAGCCGTTCCCCGCCTACGATAACGGCCTGCACGTCCTTGGAAATTTGCAGGAACGGATCGAGCGCGCCGAGAAGTTGACTTACCTTTTTATCTTTGTCGCCGTAGCGTTTGTCCTTGGCACGGTACTGCCGCGCTTGGGAGGTGCGCGGCGCTACCTCCGGGAGCTGTACGAGGATTACAGGGAGGCCTTTGGCAAAAATGGAAATACGGGATCCCCTGCTGTAAAGACACCCCGGGAGCAGGGTTCCAGCAGGAATGCACCTTCCTCTGCTGAAGCGTTTGAGGAGGAGTGGCGAGCACGTGGTGGGGTGGTGGTCACAACCTCCCCATCACCGCGGTGATGGGAAACCCAAACTGGGGGCGGGAAGGGGCCAGCAGGACGCCCATTCGCCTGGCTGACAGTTCGCTCGCCGCAGCTGTAGCATGTGCCTTGCAGACCCAGTAACTCATGCGCCATCGAAAGACAAATGAGACCGCCACCAAAGCCCTGGCCAGCACCACGGCCTGCCTTTCCATCCCTCTCTTGAAGAAGATCTTCCAGAAGCCCTGGCTCCACCACTCCGCTGTACGTCGGGTATGAGCTAGGGGAGGGACCTGCAGGAGGATCTGCAAGTTGGTCAAAAGGGAGTCTCCGCTCGGTATGTTGGGGTGCTGCTCTGTCTCCTCGTTGTATCCTCTCTCTCGCTCCGTGCAGAAACGAAACCGTCATGGGGCGTACAGGATCTATTTTTTCGCATCTGTGTGTACGTGTGTGGGGGGTGGGACAGGGACAGGGACGGAGGGAAAGCGCGCGCACGAGCATCCGTTATGGATTCGCACTCTATTTTTTTCACCTCACCGTTGTTTCTGCATTTTGACTCAAGTACCAGCACGGAGGCCACTTTCTTTTGCGGGTGAGGGTACTCTCGCTGGCCATCACTGCCTGTACGAGGTACTTCCATCCGTTCGTGCGGCACATTGCACTAAGGAGTCGTCGTTGAATGGCCTGCTGCGGTGGATCCAAGGTCGCGAAGAGGAACGCAGGCCGCAGGCAGGCATATGAAAAGCGCGCCCACCACTTCGAGTACGGTGGCCCGGCTGTCAGGGGCGATGCCTACCCCCTTCTGGATGGAGGACTTTGTTTTCGCGTCGTGCAAGAAAAGAAGTGGTACCTCTACAACGACACGCTCGACTGTGAGATGCGGGTGAACTTCACGTTCTCCCCGGCAACAAGCGTACGGAAGCCCAAGTACGCGCGGTCGGAGCTGAAGAAGACCGCGTCCAAGTGGACGGAATGCAACCTCGTCGTCTATCCGCTGGAGACGGTTCCATTTGTGAACTTTCTCAAAAAAAATATTGACGGCTTCCGCTACAACGCGGTCTCTCGCCCCCTTTCAAAGGACTACATTCAGAGTCGAAACCGCGACGCGCAGGCTCGCTGCGCAAAGGAAACGAGTACCGTGGCGAAGGTCGCGGGCCACGCTCAGAGTGACGAGGAGCTGCTGTACAAGTGTCGTAAGAGCAAAATGCGCTTTGTTGATATGCACTTCAAGCCTGATGCCAATTCGCTGAAGCGGGAGACGGACAAAAAGAACGTCAAGTGCATAGAGAGCATCACCTGGCGAAGGCCCCAAGACTACATCCCACCCATGGCGCACAAGAAGATCAAGTTGTTTCACCGAGGGATCCGACCGGACGATATCGAGCAGGGCCAGCTGGGCGACTGTTGGCTCATGTGTTCCATCGCGGTGGTGGCGGGAAGCAGGACGATGATCAAGGACATCTTCCGCCACCCCGTGTCGACGTCAAAACAAAAGAAGGAGCAGGCAGCGGGGGCCTACCGGGTGTACCTCAACAAGTGCGGCTGGTGGCGTAACGTCATTGTGGATAGCTACCTGCCCACACTGAACTGCGCGCTGTACTTCGGTCGCTCCGCCCGAGATCCCTACGAGCTGTGGGTGTCCATCTTGGAGAAGGCCTACGCCAAGGTGCATGGCTCGTACGCGAGCATTGTTGGGGGGATTGCGCTCAACGCCCTGCAAGATCTGACTGGCTTTCCTGTCGCCTCATTTGAAAATGTGTGGAAGGAGGCTATATACGACGACGAGAAGGCGTCCGCCTTCTTTAAACAGCTGCTGCGCTATCGGAAAAAGGGCTACCTCATCTCCATTGGCACGCCTGGTCAGGATAACAGCACATACAATGCGGATAACGGGCCTAAGAATGAGGCCGCTTTTGAGGAACGGTATCGCAACGCCGGCCTGGGTCTCGGCCACGCCTACTCAGTCATGGACGTGCGCCAGTTTTTGATCCCTCGTGTGAAGCTGCTCAAGATCCGCAACCCGTGGGGGACAGGGACGGAGTGGACAGGCGCTTGGGGCAACAACAGCGAGAAGTGGAGGAAGCACACGCTGGTGCGGCGCTCTTGCAAGCCAAGCCAGACGGCGGATGGAACCTTCTGGATGGAGTGGAGGGATGTGGTGCAATACTTTGATGGTGGGGGCGTCTGCATGGTAAAGAAGGCATGGTACGACTATCGCTTCAGGGGGCAATTCGTGGATATCATACCCACCTTTGCGCTGAAGGTGGAGATACGGAAGCGGCAGAAGGTGTTCTTTACACTTTCGCAGAAGGATCGCCGCTTACTTGACCCTGACGACCCAGAGCAGCTCTACAAAGGTCTCTTGATCGCCGTCTCACGGTACAACGCGGAGAAGGAGATGCAAGAAGTGATGGCCATCAGCACTTCTAATCCGGAAGAACATCCGGCGGACGCCTTCACGTTTACAGTGAAGCGGGACATCGGCATGGAACTGGAGCTGTTCCCTGCAGGAAGCCCGTACTACGTGACCCCACGCATTATGGCCGCTCATCGTTTTGGTCCCAAAGATTTCACGCTTGGCATGCTTACACCGGTTAAGTCCACTGAGAAGGGGCTTCGCGTGTCCTTCGTTAAGCTCCCGAATGAGTGCCCCATTTTCAAGAGCATCCCCTGCTTTAGTGTGGAAGGGGAAGCTCCAGTGCAGATGAACTTCCAATACAAGAAGCGCGGCGGGGTGCCTCAAATGAAGGATGGCACCACAGTGTTTGGCGCCACGCGAATTAAGGAACACTTTCCATTCCCCTATTAGTTCCACGCCCATAGTCGGCCGTGACGGGGGCCACTGCCCTGCCCACGCTACATTATTTTCCTAGCCCACGGGTCTCCCTGTATTGCTGCTGTGCGCTTGACGACTGTAAGTGATGCGTGCCGGTACCCTTTTCTTGTCCCTCTGTGAGCCTTGTAGCTGTAGATGGATGACAAATAGTTTTTCTATAAAACTCAGCTGCGCCCCACCCTGTTTCCCGGCATGTGCTGCACTTCTCTGGACAGTCCTCCTCTGGGTGTTTGCGTCAGGGAAAAGAGGGGGGGGGTAGAACCCTATGCTCCATTGCGTAGTTTGTGCTTTCTTTGTGCAGGGTACAGAAGCGGGCGGAAGGTGGAAGAGGCTCGACTGGGTGGGGTGCCAACGGGTTGCCTGCGGTATTGTTGCATGGGCTGAACCCCTTGTCG
>JAIZPF010000120.1:37446-48941 GCA_020509355.1 Blechomonas ayalai
GTACATCATGGGCCTGCTGCTGGATACCTACGCTGGCAACGGTGTCAGAGTGGAGTTTAAAAAGATGGACCGGAACTGTAAGGTGTTTAACAACATGCCATCCTTCTCCCCCAAGGGCATGCTTGAGGATGTCGCCGCCGAGTACCAAATACGCAACCCTCGCCAGCCCACTGAGTGTATTGGCCAAGAGCTGAAGGATGAACGCCTTCGCGAATATGGCCTGTACGAGATGTAGAATATGATTGGTCTTTATCTTTAAGTGTAGAGGAAGGTATATGGGGTGCCAGTGGTATATGAGCTCATCCGTTGTATAATTCTTCAGTTGGATTAGTAGCAACGATTGTGCGTCTGTAATGGTCCCGTGTGTATGTGTTGAAGCGCTACGCAGCTACTATCTCGTGTGGTGCGTTGCAGAACGACACTGAGTGCTGACACCACCGTCCGTAGCTCTGCGGGACAGTTCTGTTTTTTTGTTTTCTCCTTCACATTCATTGATGTACTGTATGGGGGGATGGCACTGTTATCAGGTGGCTCACTTAGCAAGTGCATGCAGCTCACCGTGCACTGCCCCATCACCGTTCTGTTTCTAAGTGTTTGTCTACGCGCTGCTGTAGTCAGTGATAGGTGTCAGGCTCGGCCAGACCGTTTTCACGTAGCGGTTTTGCGGCAGTCGCTGTCATCTTTCCGTTGTCTCCTTTCTGTGACGTGAGTGAGTGTGCTCCATGTGTTACAAATGCGTTTCATATGACTGTTTCAAATAACGTGCTTTCATATTAACCGTTTCCAGTGATGGTTTGCTGCGCCGCCCATGGGGCGGACTTTCTCTGATGTGTTTCCTCCCTTCATCATCTTACATGCTACTCGTCTGGGTGCTAGCATGGTATCATTCTCTTTTAGCTCGTATTTTCCCATTTAAAACTTCTTTGTTTCCTTGTGGCTTAATACCTTACGTGGGCTAAGATGTTGACGATCGAACCGACCCGGCCCATACGCGTGTACCGTCAATTCGTATTGACACATGCTGATTTACCTGTGTGTAAAGCATGCGTATACACGGATCTGTACTAGTGTGTGGGATGGTGGAATGGGCAGATTCGACTACAGTCGTAGACTGCACGTGGTGAGTGCTAATCTGTAAGTTTTGTGAAGAAGAGGTGGGGGTAGCAGTATGGGAGTGTGGAGGGATGCTTCTCTTCTCGCGTGTGCGGTCGTGAAGCCCGGGGCTAGTGAATTGCCTCTTGCCTTTCTGCGTGCCTGCGTATGTGAGAGTCTTCTGTTTTGCCCCTTTGCTGTTGTGTCGGCCGCGGACGAGCCGAGCAGTATACTGTGAAACACTACTTACTCCTCACTTAGTGTTGCCTTCTGCCCCTTCCCCTCGCGGCTTTGCCACATAGCTCTGATATTGCGCACAAACCTTACACAACTGCGGCCGTCAAAGGACACTCTCGACGCGTCACTTTAGCGAAGAATTCTGCTGCCGCACCTTCGTCTGGGATTTTGATCAGACCTAGTGGGCATGCAAGAAGTGCTTCCCACATGCGAACCTAATGGGCTGACTAGTAGCAGAGGCATCAGGAGTCAATCTGCGAGCTCCACACATGGGGACTCCGTGTCTCGAGGAAGTCGCACCTCCCGCTCGTCTAGCAGATCGCGTCGCACCTTTTCGAGTGAGGTTCACCGCAGAGCCAAGCGAGCACTCGTTAGCAGAGGGAAGCACTACGCCCCGCATCTGCCTCTGTTTCCCAGCAAGTACCCTCCTGTGCCGCTGGTGCTAGAACCGTTTCCCAGTGCACGCATCACCTCGCTCACTATGGCAGGGGATGTTCTTGTGGTGTGCCATCGAAGCAGCGTACGCCTTTATCGTCAGCGCATTGTACAGTCAAAACCCTCTGAGGCCCATGAAGCATGCCCCCTGTTGTCACAACCTACAGGGATTTGGGACCTGAGCGAGAGACGGGATGCACTGCATCTCAAGGATGCCTACTCTTGCTGTGGTGTGGCTCCACTTCTGTCCAACGACTACCAGCACTCGATACCAACGGCCCGGTATTTCGCGGTGGCGGCTGGTAATGACCGTGTAGGCCACAGCGTGTGCGTCATGAGCACAGCGGCCCACTTTAATTTACACCACGGGATCCATGGAATGAATAGAGTCAGGTGCCTGCACATGGCCCACGTAGCTCTTCATCCCCTGCAGGAGGAGAACCGAACTCTGTTCGTCGTCAGCATTGATGAAGTCGGGGAAGTTGTTGTGATGGACGTAGAACGCAATGCCGCGGTTCGTCTGGAGAGGGGTGTCAATGTTGCCCCGCTAGGGCGACAGCCCCCCGCACGTGCAGTTGATGGTGCAGAGGATGACTGTAAGGCAGGCAGCATCTCTGCCGAGAGCTTCGAGCAGATGGTTCTGCGTTCGCTACAGCTTCCGCGTGAGGACGGTAACGTTTATCGATTAGAGTGCGGTGTGGCTACTAATTCAGTACTGGTTGGCCCATGTATGGAGCTGTGCAACCGGTGCCACAACGCCTTTCTTTCCGAGTCGCTTCCGTCGTCTTCGCGTAATGCAGTGATGGGTCTTTGGGTGACGTCTCGGGCGAAGGACGTGCTCTCTCAACCAGAGGAGGATAGTGGAAGCTGCGCAGAGCTCCACGTCACGCTCATCCGCTTTCTCTGGACTCCAACAAAGGCTGTAGTGCTTCAAGAAACGACTGTCGTACGTGAGGCGGCGCCAACCGATATTTGCGAGGTTGGGGTTGCCTTATGCGCCAGACCCTATCAAGTTGGAAAGCCGATGACGGTACTGGTAGGTCGCCCGCGTCTGCGCTTGTGGAAGTTAGCTGCTTGCGCTGGTCAGCTACTTACCCGTCAGCAGGTTTATCACGACGCACAGGGAAGTGGCCATGGCTCTCGCACCGCGCGGGAGTGCTTCACTCGCTTGATCCCGCTTGGTGTGCACGAGATGGAGGAGGACCAGGGAAGAGCATGGGACTGCTGGGTAGCCGTCGCGGACGACGATTCGGTATTGCTACTCGGCCGCATTCCTGGGGACACCGTGGATGAGACTGGTTTAGCGGATTGTAAAACAACTATCCCATGTGAGGCACAGATGCAGGAGACGGAAGAAAAACACCGCTTGGAAGCGTGGTTGGATGAAGTGGTGGAGAGCCGGGCAGTTGATGACAAGGTAGCGGTGGTGGCGAAGGAGCGTAGATCGCCCGCCCGTGAGAAGGAAGGATTTTCCCCACTAGAGTACTACACCGTTCTTGCACAACTTTACGCCCCCCACCTCGGCCTTGCTGTTGCGGCAATGCGGGATGAGCGTATAAAATCAGAGAGCCCCACAATGGGGTTGCTGGATGTGTTGCCCAACCTCACCCACAATGAGCTGATCCTGGTGCTGGCGGATGAGGTGACCATACTATCCCTTCGCTTGCCGTTTGTCCAGTCAGTCCCACCCATCTCTGCGGTAGTGGACAGAAGTGCCCGATCGAGTGCAGCCTTGATAAATGGCTGTCATCGCCAGCACACTTCATGCGACGTGGTTGAATCTGAATACACGCCGGACACGGCACCGGATGCGGCATGCAATGCGGGTGCGGGGGGCTGGCCGTCAACGCCGAATTTCGGCAACTGGGGTTCATGGAGTACGAGGTGGACGTCCTCCCTCGAGGCCGTTACTGCATTGCAAAAGGCGTCCCTCGCTTCTCCCGTATTGTCCTCCACAGGCGGGTACCGGTTTAGCATTGTACGGCCCTTGGCATCCGCTGTGCTCCGGCTGGCCGGAGACGTGCCCTCTGACCAACTGGAAGTACATGACCCTCACGGTGGCCCATCCGCGGAACAGCCGCCGCAGTCGCCAAGGGAGCACCCAGGGGCGACTCCCACATCTAACCCTGCCAAAGATGCCAAGTTGGAGTTGGTGGGAGGTGGCATCATCCCCTCGCGGCATGTGGAGCCGCCCTATGTCCAAATGCGTAGCGCCTCCTTGACGAGGCGCCGTACTAGTGATGGAGAAGCAACTAAACAGGGGCAGGCCAGCAAGCCACGCCCTGTGGATGCCCTAGGCTCGCAGAGAGAGGCGTATGTAAGGGAGCAAGTCCAACACGCGTTACGGGAGAGTGAGGGACTCTCTGTTCCGAACGACCCGATGACGGGATACACTTGTGCGGCTGGTGAGATGCGAGAATTGGAGTTGAAGAGGCATCAGATGCTGAAAGAGGAATCGCTGAGACGCAATGCCATCGTCTATGCCTGGGTGGACGATCATAATGAGCTTTATATTCAACTATCCGCAGAGCTGTGCGAGTTGGCGGAGTCTTGCAGGGGCCATTCGGAAACTCCCTTTGCACACACGGCGGGGGAGGCAGTAGAGGACCTGCACTATGTTATGACTGATATTGTACGCGGGTGCCACTCTGCAGGATTCCTGCAGCAGTTTAAGGCGCTACGCGAACGCCGTCGCGTTCACCGTGATACCAAGGGTTCCTTTGACTTTTTCGGTTACTTTTCGTCCATGCGTGTGCCTCAGCAGGTGGTGGACCTCCAGGAGCTCGATAGATGCAAGTTCGAGCTGGCAGACCTCCGTGTTGCTCAGCAGCGGGAGCTCGAGAAGGTGCAAATCTTTGACACGGTCGTCGTTTATCAAAACGAGGAGGTGGTGGTACCAAATGGTGGCAACGAGAGGCGCACCCGGCGTCGCTGGGTAGCTCATCGGACGTTCCCTGTGGATGACCCTGCTGGGAGGGTTGTTGACTTAAGTGTATGGAACACCACGGCATGCGGATGCAGTGGGCCGTCCAGCGAATGGCGTTGGGCCACCGCGGCGGATGAGGTGGACATACCCACGCGACCTGGGAAGGTGAGAGCCCTATCACGTGAGCTGAGAGACTGGGAGGTGGGAGAGTGGATGTACGCCTCACGGTGGCCTACCCGTGAGGAGTCTCAGCAGGGTGACTTTGTGTGGAAGAAGAGCGATGACGCAGGTTGCGTGGTGCGCCGGCGCTCACTTCGGCGCAGTCGTGTCAACCGAAAGGCCGAAGCCTGTCGTATAGCACTACTCGCACAACACGCCAAGCAGCTGGAGCAGTTGAGGGTGGAGTTGGGTCTGTGAGGGTAGTGTGCCAGGGCAATGGGGCCAGGCGTTCCTGTTATATTCTTTTTCTTGCGGACTTCTTAGCGTAACTCAAACGTTGCGGAAGACGGTGCGTTGATTACTGTAGCGCGGGGGATACGTGCATGATGTCTTAGGGTCGCCACACGTCGTGGGTGCGCCACAGTGAAGCACTTGCTCCTCGGTTTCCCATCTCAGGTAGTTGGCTATTATGCGTAAGACCTTGTTGAGGCAGCGGTGGCTAGTGACTGAGGGTAGCGCACATGAGCTACTAAAGGCCGCACGTGCGGGTGAGAGCCGCCGTACGACTGCACTTCGTAGGTCAAAGACAGCGACAAACGCCTACCACAAGGAGCAGTATATTAGTGCATGTGTCGAAGCCTGTAGCGATCTACTGATTCGGCGACAAGCGGCACAGGCGGCGGCGTCAGACTTAGTACCGGTACCATCCCCTGCAGCGCTTGTGCAACTAGCGCAGCATCTGGAGGGGGCTTACACATCCTCTTCATATTGCCGTTCCTTATCCGATGTGGAAGATGGTGACTCCTCATTGCGTCGCCAACATCAGCAGACTTCCCCCCCTGCTCCTGTGATTTTTGGAGCATGGCGCAGTGTGGATGCGGCCACGGCAAGGCAGAGCCATGCTATTGATGTAGCCCGACACTGTATCATGCGTGAGGCGCGTACACCTCCGTCCCTCTCTCCCGAGGCTCTTCGTCGGCGTGTCCCCGCCGACACACTTCCTGTGCAGAAATTCACCCGTTACATGGACCGCCTCCAAGAGTGCAATGGGCGGGTGAACATTGCTGAGCTGTGGCGTCGATACCAGACGATGTGCGATGACTGTGGCATCCGTAACGTTTCCTCTGAGCTGTCATCGGCACTATGCTCGTATTGCATTCAGATTATTGCACAAGCTTTTGGGTGGCGTGCTGGATTTGATTTTACAAGGGAGTACGTGACCTCCGTGTGTGTGGCCAATTCAGATGCCTGTGTGCAGGATGTCTCTCAGCAGGTAGCTGTACTAGCCGAGGCCGTTCGATATTGCTTTCCTTTGCACGGCGGCCCGAGCGTAGGGGACATTGAGCTGCTGCTTGACCACGCTGAGGAAACCTTGCAACGGGCATGTGGCAAGGCACGGCTGCTGCCAGTTGCGGCAGCACCGGTGCTTTCCATCCTCCATGCTACAGAGGACTCCCAGAAGGCGTGCTGGAAGGAGGTAAAAGTATTCGCTGATCGTCACTGCATACAACCAGGTGCAAGGGTGTATCTGCCCGGAATCGCATGGGGTGAGCTTTTGCGGACTGTCTTTCGGTTCGGTGCTCCTCACCGGGAGTTGCAGCGGCTTGTTGATGATATTACAGATCCCACGAAGACAAAGCACGCAGAACGGCTTCTGGTAGATGTTCACGTGTGGAACGCCTACCTCAGCTGTAGTAGCGCGGCACACGCTATGGAGGTCTACAGGTTCAACGGGAAGCATTACAAGTTGAAGGCGACCGCTGCCACGACAGCGGCCCTGATGGAGGCCCAGCTACGGGACGGCTCCCCACAAGATGCCATGCAGCTGTGGAAGCGTTTGAAGGCTCGTGAGGGCGGCACCCTTGTGGGCACCTGTAGCGTGTTCTGTGCCCTGTTCAAGGCACTCGCCGCTACTGTTGATCTGCTGGCGCTTCTATCGCTCGTGGTAACTTATGAGGACTTTCTCGTGTACTTTGGGGTGCCCGTTCAGTGGTGGGAGGACCGTGGGGGGCGAGCTATGTCGGCCAACGCTGCTGCGTTGTACCAAAACGAAGGGATTGTGCCCTTTGCAAGGGTACTGCAGGAAGTTAACGAGGCATACGCGAACAACATCCCGCCGGAGGTTATGTGCTCGTGGTGGAGAGCGGTAGAGTCCGTACAGCATCTTCGCACCGTGTCCCCTGGCCACGGTGACTGCGGTAAAGTGCCAGAAATCCTCCCAGAGGATCTTGCAAACCTCATGTGATGCCGTACCCTATCTTGGTGTACCGCAGGAGTGACTGATCTTTTTATTTTTCGCAGTTTGCGTCTAACCTGCACGTGCTACATCCTGGGACCTCCTGCTACGTTCTTCCTTGCGTTATGTTTTGAGGTAGCGGGTGTGTCGCACGTCTGCACGTGCAGGAGAGTTGCCTGTGGTTTACGTTCACCCCAGAGCGCCGGTGAATCGTTTTTGCTCTTTCCCTGGTAGCCCCCGTTCAATAGGACCGGAGGTAGTGCTGTCGCTTGGCCTCCCCCAGCGACGGGGTACTGGACCCTGGCGCCACGGTGAGGTGGCCGGCATCACCAGCGGTTTCTCTGCTTTGATGCCGTCTCCTTTCGAGTGTTACTCTCGTTGCGTTTTGTTGAAAGCAGGAGAAATGGGTAGAATGTTTTTTTTTCATTTGCTCTGATTATCTTCCTTACCTGTTAATGCGGGAGAGGTATGTGGTGGAGACTGTTAGTGGCTTAGTGGAAAGCAGCATCACTTTTAACTCCGCCACTTTTGTTTTCACATCTTATCGTGCTTACACACAATTCATCCCGCTTTATCATTTCTCTCACCCTTTTGTATTTACGCTACCGCTTGTTTCTGGCGTATGCTCTGTTCTCCGTGTTCGTAGCAGTATTAACCATATTGAGCAGTGGGAGGAAAATGCAGGTCGACCCACAACGTATGGCACTTTCACGGTGCGGATGGATAGAGGAGCCGATGTGGAGCTTCGTGTGGGACGCGACTCGATATCTTGTATTACCGATGCTCTTCACTGCCGGTGCTCTTGTCCAAAGATGCTTATTTTTTTTTCTATTCGTTTCCCTTTGTATGCTTCCTTGTTTTATTGGGGATGGGCCAGTGTGCTGGTGTGTGGTCTTTTCTCCGGCTGAGACTTAGGCTACCGTGCTCGTGCACCTTTTGTTTTACAGCGATCGCAAATATTACTACTTAATATTTCGTGTATTGTCTCTCGGAGGGCTGCTACGCCTGCAGAACGATACGTGTAGAATTAATCACAACGCTTCTTGTCCTTGTTCTTTTAGCATGGCCATGAGCTCCAGACAGTTTACTGCATTGGAGGACCTTGGGCCAGAGGCATTATCGCACCGTGCACAGGTGGACGAGGTGAAGAAACATCTTGGAATACCGCACGGCTACTTTGATGCGTGGATATACGGCTTTTTGGAGAATAAAAAGTTTGATATTAATGAGACTGTCGCCAAACTTCATCGTCGATTTAATATGGAGGTGAGTGAGTTGGCCTCGTACGAACTCACTGATTTTATGCGCGAGTCGCTGCGACAAGGTATCATTCAGGAGATAGGCACGGATAAGCAGGGAAGAGTGGCTTTTTACATCCAAACGAAACGTGACCACCCGGTGTCTCAGCACCGTGAGGAGCAGCGCCGCACGTTTGACATGTTTATTAGCTACGGCACCCGCCTTCGTAAGAGTTCACAAATTTGCCAGCTTGTCATGCTCATTAATCAGGAAGGGGCGAAGTTCTTTGAAAACGTGGATATGAGCTTTCAGGCGGATGTTGCACTACGCATTTCCAAGTATTACCCTGGAAGCGTGGCGAAGATGTACATCTGCAATATGGGTCGATCTTTGTCAATGCTGGCGAAGCCCATCTTTAAGCGCCTCCCGAGCATCGTGTCCGACTGTATCGAGATCGTTTCCGAGAGTGACATCAAAAATGGCCATCTCTTGGAGATGTTCGACGCAGGGGTACTACCCGAGGCGCTGGGGGGAGCGAACAAGTGTGACCATCCTGAACACTGGGCGGCCTACGCAGAGCGGGTGGAGGGCTACTACGCAGAGCTGAAACGCGCCGTGAATGAACGAGGCATGACAGTGAAGGAGTGGGAAATGGAGCAACTGGGAGGAGATCCGCGAACAGGCAACGTGCGAGTTGAGGCACCCTCCAGTCACGCAAATAGAGCCCAGCGCGCAGTCAGTGGCATACAGCCATCCGAAATTAGTCACTCCACGATGTCCTCTCACGTGCCACTGCAGCGGCCATCCGGATTGAGCAGTCCATTATGTCGGAGTCTACATACCGCTGCATCCCCCTACGATGAGATGAAGTCGCTCCAAACGTGTGTCTCGGATTTTGATCACTTGGCCTCAGGTGTCGTGTCTGAGAATGATGAGCCATTCGAACAGGTCACGCCGTGGTCCTCCATTATGGCCCCCTTTCCTCGTCTACTCGCGCTGTTTTTTCTTGATGAGCTGCTGCGTTGGCGTCTCTCTGTAGAGGAGACAGAGCTGGCAGAGCGGTACACCCTTCTTGGGTCCCATACGTCAATGCGCCATGCGCAGCTGCAATCTCTGCCTGGTCTAGACGTTTCCGATGAAAAGTGGTACACCGCCGTCCCCTACCCGCTTCGCGCGCTCTACGGGCTGGTACTGATGGGGATGACGATTATCAACGTGGTGTACATGATCGGCGCATTGGTGTTCGTGTCCGTCTTCAGTGCCAACTTGATCCTGACCATGTTTTTAGGCTCATTTGTCAAGCCTAGCTGGGTCTTCCCGATGACCTGTGTGGTGATGATGTTGAACATGCAGGCAGCGGCGCTGGCTACCCGCGCATGCGATTTCATTTCAGCCGTCTACAACAAACGAGTGATTCCACTTTTCGAGCGACTAGGCAGTCGCTGGGGAGCGATTGCGGAGGCGGTGCTCTTCGTCACCATCTGCTTGACGCAGCTCATTGTATTTTGTGTCTACGCTGTGCGACACAATCCTCTGTATGCGTTGCAGGTCTCCTTCACTACTGGCTGGCTGAGTGCCGTGCTAATCGTGGCCATCACGCACGTCTTGTTCTTCACCGGACTCTTCATCGCGCCTATGAATCGCACCCAGGGCAATCGTCTGGCGGCGTTGCCATTTTTTTTGGCGCTAAATTTTGGTGGCAGCACGGAGTGTGTTGATAGTGGCTTTCTCATGCGCACCTCCTCCTTTGTTATCTGTGGCATTCCAATGCTGATCAGTTTTCTGCTGGGACTGGGGTTCCTCATCAGCCACATGGTGGATCTGTGCGTGTGTGCAACGGTGGCCGCACTTTTGGCAGCATTTGTTGTCAACTACTACTCGGAGGCGATCAGCAATTCCCTGAGTGCCGCCTTCATGCGTGTGACGCTCCTGATGATGACCGTCACGTGGCTTTACATTATTTTTGTTGTGGGCCTTCGACAACTCTCTAGCGACTGGGCAGCGCCGGTGGCGGTGGCGACAACAGTATCCGTCCTGGCAGTGTCGCTAGCTATTATCTGCCTCAAGCGCATGGGCAGCAGCTGGCTACTACGCATGAGCTTTATCGGACTCGTGCTGTACTTGTTCGGCTGCTTGATCGCCACATTCGCGTTAATTCACTGGCATTTGGGCATCTTCTGCTTGGCCCTGATGATCCACAACTTGCTCAGTGTCGTCTTCGCCCCGCGCGATCTCACGAGCATTCACGGTGTGTTCTTCGTCCAGACCGCAGTGCTCTTGCTTACCATCGCCACTGTGCTGCTAGGGTGGTACGGCACCACCGCTACCTACACTAGTCCACAGAGCTTGCCTCCTACAACTCCAGTCCAGCGTTCACCAGCGACTCTAGACGCGCAGCGACGATATCCTGTTTGCGAACTCCAAATGGGGCAGACCAATGGGCTGAGTGTGGTCGACCTGGCGTTGATGGTGGAGGTCATCGCTGCCCGCTACGCGGATGACTTCAAGACAGATTTGGGCCGATGGTTCGGCACCGGCCAGGTGACCTACGATGGCGTCGTACGGACATTTACTTCCGATGGCGTGCCATGGGATATGTACCAGTTCACCTCCGCTGCGGCGAACACTACGGTGATGGTGCTGTCCAACAAGTACGCCATATCTTCCATCATCACCATGGCGGCCTGGCTCGACTCAATAGCGCTTTCACCGCTTCAGATATTCCTTCCAACGGATTGGCCCGCCACCATTACTGGGGTTATGGCCTTCCTCAGCAAACTGATTGGCTTCCAGTGGCGGTCCTTGATCCCTCAGGTGGCGGATTTCCTGAGTGAACAGCAGAAGCAGCTCAAGACTGAACTTATCATCACGGGAAGGGGCGTTGCGGGAGGCGTGGCCTCCGTTGCAGCTGTCCAGGCAGAGAGCCAGGCTGTTGTGTTCTCCGCCCCTGGACTTCTGTATCAAGCTCACAGCCTCGGCATTTCGCCAGATAAGTACCATGATCACGTCCTCACCATCGGGGCGGGAATGGATATAATGCATGCGGTGGGCGGCCACGACACCACCCGTCAGCAAACCATGCGCTGTGACGGCCCAGCCAAATACTGTATCTCCCCCCAGTACATCTCACTGGAGCTTCTGCGGTCTTGCGGGGATGAGCACGGGCGAGGT